>CM055268.1:104936865-105091989 GCA_029237695.1 Conchocele bisecta | reverse complement strand
ATTAGACAAACCGGATCTACTGTCCGGTCTTCACCACACTATAGTAACTTCCTCCTCCCATAAACGTAGTAGGATTACCACTGATCGTATTACTCTTATAACGGGGTTAGCTGGATTCAACTCTCGCCTACAAGAAAGCTGAACGTGCGAATAAGGGCCAAGCCAGGGATATCGCCGGCAATTATCAACCCACCATCGTTAACTATATAATAAATTACCATTCACATGCTCCCAACTTGCACTGTAGCACGGGCACTATGTTGATTCACTCAAATGCATGAATATCTAGATGTAATTGTAAATATGTTCCGGTTTCCTTTGACATTGTCAACATGTATTCAGAATTATGTTCCACTTAAAATCCAAGATCTTGACTATGTAGTCGTTACCATGTTACAGCTAGGATATATTGTTATTCACGAGTTGCACCAATATTTTGTTGATAGCTCATATTATAAAACTACGCAATATAGTAGCCATCTTGGTAACCCAAATGGCGGTCATAAAATATTATGCTTTATGTTGTCTTCGGAAACACTAAATCATTGATTTTATGGTGTGGCATATGTCGTTTATGACTACCCTACTTAATATAGATGTGTCAGAATTGTATCCATGTTGGCGGCCATCTTTGATTTACCTTTATTTGCGGCGACAGATAATTCGGTACAGTTTGGAACACAAGCCTCGCACTTTAAAAATATTACAAATATGATTTCCAATTATGTTTCATTTCTTTACTACTTTGTCGATCAACAGCGCCAAGAGCTTAAGCGATACTTTGCGGCCATCTTGAATATTCCAACATGGTCAAATAATAGGTATATTAGATGGACTCATTCATTTTTGCAAAGAAAACATTCAATAATAACAAAAAAATCAAACAACTGAAACATAAATGTGCATGAAAGTGTAGCTATATATTTTTGTTATTCCACACACATTTACTGCACGTCTGTGTGAATATTTGGCGGCCATCTTATATGTATATGAATTTGTCAGTGGTGAATTGTTTTTTTATAATTTATCAAAACGTATTTCTATATATGTAAACGCATAATTAATGTAAATACCAAACGCCATATAATAATCAAGTCAGAATATAATTAAGACAAAATGTTGATACCTGGCGGCCATCTTGAAAATCGCAAAATACACAACGATTTGAACCACAAATAAATTTGAATCGTTTACATATGTCCTAAGGAAGAATATTCAACAATTTAAACAACTTTATCTGATATTTGAAGCATGATATGCACGTACATGTCCATCTACTGATATAAAATATGTTTTTGAACTCATTTGACCTCTTTGCACTTAATGACCTCAAAAGTGACCTTGTCCCACCTAATTTGATTGACCGACACCGGATTCATGTTCAGGATGTATGATGTACCAATCTAGATAGTCGTTGCTTTTGCTCTCCTGGGTTGAAACAGAAATCGTTTTAAGCCATTCTCTTCTTCAAAGTGCTACTATAAGGGGTATAACAGATTCAACTGTCACATACAAAATTCTAAAGACATATGTGAGGGCTAAACCAGGTCTCCAGTCGGGATTCCGGCAAGGATGAACCAACCCCGATCGTTTACATTACCCATCGCGTGCTCCCACCTGCCACCCACGATCATACACCTTGAATTCTACCACTGCTATGGGTTGATGCTGTTACACTTTATTTAACCCATAACATTCGAAATACACCTTTACGGGTATTTCATTTCGTATTAGTTATTTCAAATGGTGGTCACGACATATCGTGTTCTACGCACATATAAAGACAATATTTAGAATTTATCACAAACAAATTGACATATCCTCAGCATGAAACGGGTTAAGGGTCCCAATTGACTCAGGACTTGAATACCGTATCTATTCTAATAAACGCCCCCGTGGCTATGCAATTCGTGGGGATCAAAACGTGGAAAATAGGATCAAAATGTTATTTTCACATACAAAAGCCATTTAAAACAACAATGTTTTAAATGGCTTTTGTATGTGAAAATAACATATTTAGATTGAAAATATGGGAGGGGAGCTATTATATGAGAGGGAGCTATTTAGAGGCATTTAGAATAAATACGGTACCCGCAGACAAAGTCGCTATATGGCACACCTGGGTAGCACCAGCTGGTAGAGCGGTCATAACCGTTCGACCACAAATCCAGTCTGGAAGGTTTGCTGATATGCTGGTACTGTACTGAGCCCTGCAGTGGACATGGATTTTTGTTTATTAATTTGTTCCCACGAAATAACAATTTGTTCCCTCAAATTAACAATGTGGTCCCTCAAATTAACAATTCGTTCCTATGAAATGACAATTCGTTCCCTCAATCAATTTAACAATTTGTTCCCTCGAATTAACAATTCGTTCCCACAACATAACAATTCGTTCCCATGAATTAACAATTCGTTCCCATGGGAACAAATTATTTTGTGGGAACGAATTGCTAAATTGAGGGAACGAATTGTTAATTCGTGGGAAGGAATTGTTAAATTGAGGGAACAAATTGTTGTTTCGTGGAACGAATTGTTATTTCGCGGCAACAAATTAACTTCTATGTTCCCTGCGGGACTCCGTATATACCGAGATTATGGTTTACATGGTTTGATTATTAAAGGTGGAAAAAGCAATACAAAACGGGTGTGGCAAAACTGATATCATTTGAATAGGTTTGCATTCTGGTTTTAGTCGCCCTTTGATAGATTGATTTATTGGTAGTTAAACGGCCTATCAACAGTGAAGGTCATTTAAGACCGGGTCAACAGGTTGGACTATCCCGTATTTAGTAACCTGTCCAAAATGAGGGAAATTCCCAAAATCAGAACTAAATATTTACAGAAAAATATATATTCAGCCCTGAAATTAGAATATCCGGACCTGACCTGTTGCCAGGTACATACCACACCAGTCACTTAGCACCAACCCCAAAAGTAATATGATCAGCACTAATCTTACTACTTTTTAAATATGGTATAACAGGAGTTAGCTCTCAAGTATCAGAAGGCAGAAAATGTACATGAGGGCCAAACCATGTAAGTCGGCATTCCGGTAAGGATGAAACCTGATAATTAAATAACCCTTCGCGTGCTCCCGACCAACCAACCACTTTATTACAGGATTAATGAAAGTGTGGCTATTGTAATAACATTTTAATGACACAGGCTTGTGGTTGAAAAGCTTTCTCCATGAAAGTCGGAATTCCGGTAAGGATGAATCCCGATCGTATAAATTAAATACCAATCACATGCTCCCACCTGCCACCCACTACATGTGGCAAAACTGATATCGTTTGAATAGGTTTGCTTTCTGGCTTTAGTGTCGCCCTTTGAGAATGCCAGAAAATTCAGCAATGAATCACAGATTAGGGTGTAGAAGGCAAACACAATGCAAATTAAAACGATGTTTATTCAGTCTTATTAACTTGTTGACTGTAAACATGAAACACAAACTGTTTAACAGAATTACAACTTTGATATTAAGTCATGTGGTGCCTTGAACACCTTGAACAATCAAATAGTAAAAATTAACATAAATATGAATGATTTTCTGGAATTAGGAATGAATCTTCAATGAGTTAATGGCGAGCCACGAGTCTGTGCTTATGAATCTTTCTGAGCACTTAACATACTTTGTTCTCGGGCTCAAAGTTAGGCTTTATTATAGGAATGAATGGCCTTTTTGTGGAATTTATCGGGGTATAAACTTGGAAAAGTCGTGGGAATACTGGACGAAGGCCGGAAGGCCTCGTCCAGTATTCCCGCGACTCCAAGTTTATAATGCATTACGTAGGCGTTAGCTTGGCCCCGGAATGAGCATTGTCTACAGCAATGGTCAAACAGCACGCGCTTTACGTTTGAACACGGATGTGAGCGGTGTCAAACAACGGCAGTCATGTAACAATGTTTAACTGCAATCTCGTACAAAGATGGGTGACTGGATAGAACCAAACTGCACATATGTGGGGAAATATTACAAATTCAGTATTCGTCATGTATTTATTTAATGGTGTTTAACAGCCTGTCAACAGCAAGTCATTTTATGCTGGGTTAGCATAACAGGGTTGAATTCCGTATTTCATCTGCTGTCATGGGGGTGGGGGGTATACCAAAATTGAATATTTACATATATATTCAGCCCTGAAATTAGAATAGCCTGACCTGGTGCCAAGTCCTCACCACACCAGAGTCACTAAGCAACACTCCCTAAAAGTAATATGATTAGTACTAATCCTACTAATTTTATAATGGGTATAAGTTATAACCAGATTCAACGCTCCAGTATCAAGGAAGTCAAAAACGTATCTGAGGGCCAATCCAGGGATATCAGCATTCGGTCGAGTATGAATCCCACCGTTCAATTTACCCATTGCATGCTCCCAACCAACCACGCATTAAATAAATGCACAAGATCATGATCAGTAGCCTATTTCACCAACATTGCAAAGCATACTTTTCTAGCAAAGTATAATTTTCATAGGTTAAATTTATTAATTTTTATTATACTGAATTTATTACATTATCACAGCCATTTTGGCTGTGATAATGTATAAGTATACCAGCCTGACATGGCGTTGTTTACATGCTTTGTTTATATAAACATTGGTGTATAAATAAACATGGAATTCCTGTAGGAATTTTCCTGTTTATTAAGTCATAATCGATATATTGCGATTGACAAAACAGTTTCTAATACTGGAGCAGTGGGTAAACTGGCGGCCAACGGTGACACTTGATTTTAATTTTGCACTGCATGCGTTCGATCCTCACTTTGGCCATTATATATATATATTTTTTTTAAATATTGTTTTTGTGTTTTCTTTTCTTTTTCTTTTTAATGCATCTTTATTACATGTAACAACAATTGACATGGTAATTATGAACCACATGCATCCACGTTTATTTACTTATTTGTTTATTATCTGAAGTGAGAGGTTTATTTTTCGACATGGTGTAGCATTTGCATTTGTAGCGAGTCGAGGTGGACTTTCACAATAGCACACGAATGTGGAGAATGCATTTCATAATGATTAGGTTCAAAGTGAAGTGTTTTATAATGTTGTGTAAAAGTAAATTCACGACTGTTTCGGGATGTGTGCGTTACCTCTGGCGCCAAAATAGTAAAAGCGAGAGAAAAATGTATGTCTTTGGCAGGATTCGAACTCGAGCACTAAGCGATGTTACTATTATTAGCAATTATATCGAAAGTTAATGCGTTTGCGCTGGTATACAAATACCATGTCTACAACATATGACGTAAACTATTTAAAAATAGCACGTGTTTACAATAATATTTACAATAATAACGCGCCAGCTCAAAGCGGTACACCTCTAATAAATTCAGTATAATAATTCTGCACACTTTTAATCATCAAATATAGGCAGTCGTTCGTTCTATATGAAATAATGCATTTCAGGAAAAATAAATGATTACTCCCTCAAAGTATACTTTGCTCGAAAAGTATACTTTGCAATGTTGGTGAAATCGGCTACAGGTAGGTGCCAGGCGCCACAGTCAAAAAACTACCCGAATCCCATTTCAGTCGGTTTGCTTCTAGGTTCAGAAGCAGATTGAATACATAAGTAACGCTGCTGAATTTGGTATTGGCGGACACGTAGTGTTAATGACTGGAACATGGTCATCATTAAGAGGAAGAAACCGCAGTCGTATTGATGAAAAATAAGATTTACCCGAAACCTCATGGGCGCCACCATTAATCCAGTGTAAACAATAGACCATTGTGATCCCAGACCCTTATATACTAGACTGAGGAATGAATGTAATAACTATTTGTAGCTGATCAGGAGCTACGTTGGTTAAAAATTAAATTGGTCATGATACAGCACATTAACAATGAGCACCACTGTGGACAAGATACCGTATTTATTCTAATAGTAGCCCCCCTCCCGTATTTGCATTCTGAATATGTTATTTTCACATACGAAAACCATTTAAAACATAGTTTTAAATGGCTTTTGTATGTGAAAATTACATATTCTAAAATCTATTTTCCACGTTTTGATACCCACAAATTGCATAGCCCCAGGAGCGTTTATTCAAATAACTACGGTAAATGTTCAACTCCAACAACAACACAGCAAGGAGTATCAATTATACATATAACTGACAATTTATTGATTTTATGGCATAACAACAAATCTCCTACGGGATTTTTAACACGGGGCTAAAAATAGTTTTAACTTAGACCGCTACACACAACAATTGTCGTTTGCTGTTGCTTTTATATCTTGCCTTATTTCTAAATAAAAACATGGTTTGACAGCACTTCAGAATCATTTCCAATGGATCCTTTTTGCCCCATGTTTTTTTTTTTCGCAATAAAATCAATATTATATGGAATTTCATAAAAAATAATAAATTGCAAGGGTGACTTTCTGTAAGTCATGAAAAAGTAATTACATTTACTTTATTGCCTATCAGCAGCTAAGGTCATTTAAGGCCGGGCCAACAGGTTTGATCCCGCATTTAACCTGCTACATTGGGGGGAAAATCCCAAAATCAGAATGGAATATTTACATCAAGATAAAAATATATTCAGCCCTGAAATTAGAATAACCTGACCTGGTGCCAGGACCATAACACACCAGTCACTTGGCCCCTTCCCCTAAAAGTAATACCGGTAGGATTACTCTTATAATGCGTATAACCAGACTCAACTCTCAAATACAAGAAAGCCAAAGACGTACTTGAGGGCCAAACAAGGTCTCCGGTCGGGATTCCGGTAAGGCTAGTCAAAGGTGCGTCGGCAGAAAAAAATGTGAACAGACATCGAGACAGTAGGTATGCACGTTGAGGTATTTAAGACCTGCCTCTATCATTCTAACTATCCTATCTCACATGTATTGTTTATTTTTCAATTGGAATGGATATTAGGCCAAACAAAATAAGTACTTTGGTTCTCAGACATGGGGTTTGCGGAATGGGACACAGGAGGGCGGATTTTTTATTTGTTTAGTTTGTTTGTTGGGGTTTAACAGCCTATCAACAGCTAAGTCATTTAAGGCCGGGTCAATGGGTTTAGTACTAAATCGCATATATTACCTGTACATGTTCAAGTACATGTTTGTTTGTTTGTTTGTTTATTGGTGTTTAACGGCCTATCAACAGCTAAGGTCATGTAAGGCCGGGCAAACAGGTTCGATCCCGTTTTAACCTTCAAGTACATGTACAAATGGGGGGGAAATCCCAAAATCAGAACTGAATATTTACAATAAAAATAAAACTATATAATCAGTCCTGAAATCAGAATAATCCTGATCTGATGCCAGGTCCTCGCCACACCAGAATCACTTGGCCCCCTCCCAAAAGCAGTAGGATCAGTAATAATCTTACTACTTTCATAATGGGCAATAACCCAATTGAACTCCCAGGTAATAAAAGAGCCAAAGATAATGACGTACCTGAGGGCCAAACCAGGCAAATCGTGATTCCTATAAGGAGGAACTGATTTTGTTAACGTCGCCATATGCATATATGTTCTATAAAGTACCTATAACCTCTTTGGACGGGACATATCACCAGAATTTCATCAGACATGATTGGATATTTTTTCATGGTAGTGTTTTTTATTGCTCATGTGGCGATTTCACAGTACGGTGTTATTTCTCCATGACGATAAAATGCTCGACGCGCAGGGATTTTTCTGACGCAGCTATCAGAGAACCAAAGTACATTTTCTTTATGGCCAGAAATTATTGTAAAAATACATTGAGCAGAACTCATAAATGGACCCAGTAGCTGAGAAAATGCACCTTACGACGTGTGCGTTCAGCTGGCCATGTAGCCTATTTCACCAACATTGCAAAATATACTTTTCTAACAAAGTTTCATATAGAACTAACAACTGCATATATTTGATGATTACAAGCATGCAGAATTATTATGCTGAATTTATTACATTATCACAGCCAAAATGGCTGTGATAATATAATAAATTCAGTATGATAAAAATTCATAAATTCATCATAAAATTGAAAATTTCTCCTCAAAGTATACTTTGCTAGAATGTTGGTGAAATAGGCTACATACAGATCAGCGTGCGCATCCGCACAGTCTGATCATGGCACATGCTGATCGCCATTCAATAAATCATACTTTATGAACGAATGACAAGTAGGCTACTCACTGCATAATTACAAATGGGACAAGCCATGTGATTTTGTACCCAAGAAGATGCACAATTTTTTCCCAAATAAATATTTATAGAAACTGTGATATTTTCTGTAAATTACGGTGAAAGTTGATGAAATGTTCATAGCAAATGCAGAATTCCGAATTCCGCATTTGCTCTGAGCATTTCGCCAACTTTCACCGTAATTTACGAAAACTTTGAGCAATTTGCCAACTTTTAACGTAATTTACGAAAACTATCGTAAATTTTTTTCACTAGATATTGCACATCTTTTGACATACAAAATGACATGGCTCGTCTCTAATGATGGTTTAGGTGTACACTGGCCACACGTGTCCCCAAGGACCTTGTTGTCAACCAGTCCCTAATGTAACGTGTGTGTTGATGATGTTACAGAGCTCCAGATAAGGTTTGCGTCTAAAACAGAATTCTGATCGATAAAGATACATTCATCCTTTAGGTAATCAGATATGCCAGGGGAGTGAACAGGAAAAAATGATACATGTACTTGTTAAAAAAACATTTGATTTATTGGTGTTTATCAGCCTATCAACAGCTACGGTCATTTAATGCCGGGCCAACGGGTTTGATCCCGCATTTGGGAAATCCCAAAATCAGAGCGGAATATTTACATCAAAATAAATATATATTCAACCCTGAAATTAGAATAAGTTAAACAAAAAAGAGGAAACAGCTATACACCTCCAAGACTTTATTATTTTTCAACAACTTTTATTTTCTTGGCAATTTTAGTAAAAAATAATTTATTTAACCCTTTCAGTACCACAGGCCTGCATAGTGGTATTGGCAAAACGCGACGAGCCGTCTCATCAGGATCTGCATTTTTTGCAAGTAATTTTCATATTTTTGAGAACAAAAACACCCCTTTTTCATAAATGGACTAGTCTGAAAATCATTTTGTGATGTTTGGATTGGTGACAAAATTAACGTATCAAAATCCATTCCAGTTACTTAGGGATGAAAGCGTTAAAAAGAGGAAAATTCACATCCCTGATATGCATACCTACAGGAAAAGAGTATTTTAAATCTGATAATAACCCTAAATATTCGGACACCATTTGTTTTGTTTAAAATGGAGACCTCCCCCACCTCCCCAAAAAAAAAAAACTAGATTGGTCAGTAAGCGAGGCTTACGGAATACCCCCCGCGTGGGCCCAGGTACCCCTAAAATTTTATTTATTTTTTTCTATTTGTGGGGGGGGGGGCGTTTAATAGGAGGGGGGCGTTAAGTCGAGGGTTATAAGGTATGTATGTGACGTTGACCTCGAGATCAGCGGGGATTTGTCACAGCATATGAAATATTAAGTATTTTCAATGAAAGAAATAGAAGTTATAACATATTTCTCTGATGTTAAGTTTTGTAAAGAGACTAAGTATGTGACCTTGACCTTGGGATCAGCGGGGGTTGGACAGTCGTAGATTTGTCACAGCATGATAGTACAACCTTAGAGGAATGCACAAGTGAAATAATAAGAATTTTCAATGAAGGAAATAGAAGTTATTATATTTCTCTGATGTTAAGTTTTGTAAAGAGTATTTGACCTTGACCTTGGTATCAGCGGGGGTTGGATGGTCGTGGATTTGGCACAGCATGGTAGTAGAGCCTTACAGGAATGCATGTGTGAAATATTAAGCATTTTAGATGAAGGAAATAGAAGTTATAACAATATTTCTCTGATGTTAAGTTTTGTAAAGAGACTAAGTATTTGACCTTGACCTTGGGATCTGCGGGGGTTGGACGGTCGTGGATTTGGCAAAGCATGGTAGTAGAGCCTTACAGGAATGCATGTGTGAAATATTAAGCATTTTAGATGAAGGAAATAGAAGTTATAACAATATTTCTCTGATGTTAAGTTTACAAACTAAGTATTTGACCTTGACCTTGGGATCTGCGGGGGTTGGACGGTCGTGGATTTGGCACAGCATGGTAGTAGAGCCTTACAGGAATGCATGTGTGAAATATCAAGCATTTTAGATGAAGGAAATAGAAGTTATAACAATATTTCTCTGATGTTAAGTTTACCCGGACGGACGGACGCACGCACGGACGGACGAACTTACATTTCGGACCTTAGGGGGTACTTGCTATATAAAATATCAAAGGAAATACCCCGTAAGACACAATAGGCTTACGGGGTACGGATTAAGTTCCATTGTGTTCTAACCCTAACCCATTGTCTTAGGCCACGCCCCCTACCCCATAAGTACCCTAATGTGTGCCCAGACAGACGGACGGACGGACGGACGGACGGACGGACAACCTGACTCCAGTATACCCCCCCACAACTCGTTGCGAGGGGTATAAAAATTGTATCCAAATATATTTGCTTTAAACCAATTTAACTATACTAACCATAAACGTTGGGAATCTTTTGTTGTGGGAAACCAGATATTTACGTTTCCAAATTGTGTCTTAATATTTAGGGTAAATAACTTTCCTTTGTTCTACCATAGTACATGTTTGATACCCGTGTCAAAATACTTGAATATTCAACTTTTTAAAGTATTTTTAGTTTCTTGTATATTCTGAAATCAATGCATATTCAGCTAAAGTAACTGAACTAAAATATGAGACACGCCATGTGATTTTGCACTTAAAAACATGTGCGCTACCTTATGAAAAATGTTTACAAAATTTATCATATTTTCTGTAAATGACGTCGGAAGTTGACAAAATTTTAATAGCAAATGTGGTAATTCCACATTTGGTATGAAAATTTCGTCATCTTGCGACGTCATTTACAGAACAGTCAGTTTCTGTAAATATGTTTCGTGAACAATCGCACTATTCTTAGGTACAAAATCACATGGCCAGTCCTCGACAAATCCACTCGTATTGGCAAATGAATCTTAGATCTGGACGTGGTAATCTGAAGGAATAATATAAGGTTTGATCATGTCCAGCCGTGTGCACGTTTGGACATGATCAAACGTTATTGTTACATTTCCAACACAAAACTGATGTAATTTGAGCATTATATTCAGTATTTTCATTACTTTTATAAAATCGTCCCATTCACGTAGATAATTTTCGGTATGCATATTCCGGGGCCGCGTCATGAACGTCATGAAGTAGTGATGTCATGAAGGCACTTCCGCGTAGTGACGTCATGAAGGCACTTCCATTGCGCGCAGCCCCGGAATGAGCATTGCCTAAGCCATGTGCAAACAGCACGCGCTATTTGTTTGCACATATGTGCAAACAACGGAAACCATGTAACAGTGAATCTTAGATCTGGATGAGTGGTAATTTGAAGGAATACGGTAATGCAGCATAACATATTAACATTTTCATGTATTGTTACATGACTGCCGTTGTTTCACACAGCTCACAGCCGTGTTCAAACATACAGCACGTGCTGTTTGACCATGGCAGTAGACAATGCTCATTCCGGGGCCAAGCCAACATCTATGTCATGCATGTGTCTCATGACGTTACTAGAATGCGCCAATACATCACTAGACCAGTTCACAACGGACACAACACCGAAATTTTGAAATTGATGCGGCTGCATCACGCGACGTGTACTGCGGCCCCTCCGGAATATGTATATGTAAAAAATCAGCTGTTTGAATGGAGCAGATTGTGGTTGGCCTTGGGTTCAAACAGTTCCCTCATGCCACGGCAAACGTTTACCTACGGCTGGACATGGTCGAACCTTATATGAAAATATATAGGATTGGATTAGTGGAATTCCAATCTTGACGAGTGTTAAATTACAAATTTGTCGAGGCCTGATGACGTGTCTCATCTATCAATGTGTGCCTTATCTGGAGCTCTGTAGCCGATTTCACCAAAATTTCAAAGCATACTTATCTAGCAAAGTGTACTTTGAGGGAGTAATCATTTATTTCTCCCAAAATGCATTATTTCATATAGAACTAAAGACTGCATATATTGATGCAGAATTATAATACTGAATGTATTACATTATTGATAATGTAATAAATTCAGAATAATAAAAAATAATAAATTTATCCTTACATTGAAAATTTCTCCCTCCCTCAAAGTGTACTTAGCAAAGTAAATATACTTTGCAATTAAGGCTACAGGAAATCGGCAACAGGAATGTTAAACATGCAGATAACTGAAGTGCTTCAATATCACAGTTAACCGATTGCATTACAAGGATACATTTTTTTATGTGTGGAAAATGCTAAATGCTTCTACTTCTAAACACTAGATGATGGCGGCCCGCATGTCGCGCCGCCGCAACTGATAGTATACCAAAATAATTTAACAAAAAACGTTGAACCGGACACACACACGCACGCACGCACCGCACGCACGCACGTACGCACGCACGCAAATGTACGAGTTGTCCACAAGAGGGCAAGACAAAAAGTTTATATGTGGCCGAAACTAGAAATGGGGCTTATGGGATTTGTAACAAGTGTAGCTTTTAATCACATAACACACTCATGTAGCCTGCTAACTATCTATATTTCTTGTTACAAGCATCAGGGATGTTTCATTGAAACAGTGCAGATCCTGATCAGACTGCGGACGCACAGGCTGATCTGGATCTACATTGGTCGCAAAACCCAAAAACCCCATTTCTCCAGTCACAGCCACATTTGATGACCAATCTTGATTGATGATTTATTTATTTAATGGTATTTAACCATTTCAACACTACAGCCCTCTATAGCTGTGTTTGCAAACAGTGCAGGGGTCCGTTTCACTAAACTTCGTAAGACTAAAATGTTTGTAAGTGCAAAATTATGATAGTCTGTAAATTTCACATTAACAATTTATATTGGATTTATATTTATTGAGCATCGGCTGCACATGCACCCTATGCTCAATGAATGTAAATCCATCAATTGAGATTTCCAGACGATCCTAAATTTGCACTTACAAACATTTTAGTCGTACAAAGTTTAGTGAAACGAGCCCCTGATCCAGATGAGCCAGCTCATAACGGTCGCACAGGATCTGCACTTTTTGCAAGTAATTTTCATATTTCTAAGATAAACAAGAAAATGTGGCCTGTTGGCAGATTGAAGAAACTGTGTCCAAAGTAAATTAACCAAAAGTGATAAGTATTCATAAGCACAGTTGTGAAGAATGGTGAAGGTCATATTAAGGGCATATCGATGTTGACCAGACTGAGCAAAATATATCGACATATCCGAACTTCGAGATAAAAATTCCCCAAATTTTCTCGAAAAAATCCAAACAGAATCGCTTCAAATAATACCGACTTTAATTTACTTACGGGTTAGCATAAATCGCACACTTTCTTTTAATGAAACGTGCATGTGTTGTCACTAAATATATCGCATATGCATGACACACTTTCCGGTACACAACATTTGTTTTGCAAATTTGATTTCTATAGATGTGTGAAAATTTACCTGAGATAATCTCTCTGAATCAGAATTGGCGGTGCCAAGCGCTTATTTTTCATTGAGTTAGCAAAATATAAGTATGAAAGAAACATGCTATCGGGACTTGATTTCCACCTCAACATAACCGAAATATCGACGTTTCCGATTTATCAGGTAATAAAATACATGATCTATATAGGGAATTCGGCCTGGACCTCGGACGTATATCGAGATAATCAGGTATATCGAGGTAAACGATAAAGAGAATCAGCTACATTGAAATATTAAAGTAATCCATCAAGAGCTATAGAATATGACAGAATTGAGAAAACTCTTAAGTTCTTAATGTGTGAAAAAGTCAAAGTTGTCAACGTCAAAAGGTCATATTAAGGGCAGCATGGATGCATCAATGGATATAGAAGTAATGAAAGAATTGAGAAACTCTGGCGAACTTATTATTAAGTGTGAAAAAATTCAAAGTTGTGAAGGTCATATTAAGAGCAGCATAAGCAAAGATGATGTGGCATTTGTCCACAAGTTTGATGTATTGAACTATTAAAGCACAATCCTTCAAGGGATGAGAAGTAATTGACAGAATTGAGAAACTCTGGCGAGCTTCTTAATGTGGGAAAAAGTTGAAAGTTGTGAAGGTCAAAGGTCATGGTCATATTAAGGGCAGCATGGATGTGTGGCATTAGTCCACAGGTATACTGTGTTGAAAAATTTAAGTAATCCTTCAAGGGATATAGAAGTTATGACATAATTGAAAAACTCTGGCGAACATTTCTGCATTTATCTGGAACCATCAAGTCCTGATTTCAGGAGATATCCTGAAAATTCCCAACCCAGTAGCCGATTTCACCAACATTGCAAAGCATATTTATCTAGCAAAGTATACTTTGAGGGAGTAATCATTGATTTCTCCCGAAATGCATTATTTCATATAGAACTAAAGACTGCATATATTTATTGATGATTAAACGTATGCAGAATTATTTTACTGAATTTATTACATTATCACAGCCATAATGCCTGTGATAATGTAATAAATTCAGTATAATAAAAATTAATCAATTTATCCTTAAATTGAAAATTTCTCCCTCAAAGTATACTTTTGCTAGATAAGAATACTTTGCAATGTTGGTGAAATTGGCTAAAGATATATTCAGTCGTGAAATTTAATCAATGACAGTTGAAACGTTCTTCACAACAGCATTGTGCCTAGAGCGAGCCTGGAGACATTTTTCCACAAAAAATAAATAAATAAGCAAACTAAGAAACTCCCATTGACTTGTGAAAGCGGACAAAATGCTGAAAATGTTCCCTTGCTTCCGATACCTAGGCACAACGGTGTGTATAAATTAGGGTTGTTATCGAATATTCGAATATTCGAATATTCGGTTGTTGTCCGAATATTCGAATACCGTTTTGCTATTCGAATAGTATATAATTTTTTTTCTATCAATTTTCTGTGTACCGAAGGGATTAATCGTTATTTAAAGTCAACACTTTGATATCTTGAGATGTGTGAAAGTTTGCGACAGCCATCGTCGGCCATCGTCGGTAAACAATAACCCGCGAACTCGTTAACTAACGTGTTTGTGTACAGCGCCGATGGGCACACAGGCTTAAACAGGTATGACGTCGGTCTCCGTATTAGCGGCACGCATTTGTAGTATTGATTGAAGAAGTTTGTTGTTGATTGGTGTAAGATCTATCGATAGTTTGTCGGTGCACCGTCTTTTATGGGGGCGTTTGCATTTGTGCATTGAATCGAACAAAATTCGGTATGGTTGACCAATCGGTAAACTGATTACGAACGGATGTCAATTTCCAACACCTTATTGGTTAATCGTTAATTAATTAATTACTCCATATTACAAATTTGAGTAAATGTTAACGGATATAATGGCAACATTCTGGATATGTTTTACTTTTCTGTAAAGTAACACGTAGTTATTCTGATAATCGGATACACACTTAATATTGGAATTATGCCACCTGCAGCGTCTGCCGTTTGGAGACATTTCAAGTTATCACTGGATAAGAAGTCGGCAAAGTGCCAACTGTGTAGTGCGGAACTTACTTACGCGGGGACAACGTCAAATCTGCGGAATCACGTAAACGCCAAAACACCCTTCAACACACGTCAGTAATGACAGTCAGAAACAAGTGTCCATGACATCGTTTGTCAAGACGAGAAAAAGTTATCGCGACCAGAAAGTGAAAAGATCACACAGTCAGTGGCCGACATGGTTGTATCGGACTATCTACCTCAGTTTCGTGGAAGGCGCCGGGTTCCGGAAGCTCATGTCCAAGTAGCCCCCGAATATACAGTGCCGTGCCGGGCTACAGTACGATCGCGTATTGTGAAGAGGTACGACGACGACAGAGAGGCGCTCATTAACGAACTATCATCTGTGTCATCGGACCGCGATAACCACCGACACATGGACTTCGAATTCGACCGAGAGTTATATCACGGTGACTGAGCATCATATAACAGACGACTGGGATATGAAAGCCAACGTATTGATCACCAGGGCCATGCCGGAACGACACACCGGGGAGAATCTCGCCACCAAGCTCGACCGAATATTCGAATACCGTTTTTGGCATTCGATAACATCCCTAGTATAAATGGTCTGTAAAGTGAATGGGTTTCTGAGCAACAGCTATGGTCATATAGTGATGGGATCTTGGTTTAAAGGCTCATCCAAAAGATTAGTGGGATGGTAATACAGTATACATTCGTTATCTCAAACTCTCTTAAGTCAAATTACTGATAACTCGAGGTTAAATTATTGGTCCCAAGTACATGTTTTCCTATATAATAACTTGTTAACTCAAATTTCCGTTAACTCGAAGCATTTTCCTCAGTCCCCTGGACTTGGGTATAAACGAGTGTAGACTGTATTATGAATGTGGTTTTTTCATGCCTAGGTCGAGGATTACTCTTCTCGTTATCTCCGGTATTGAATTCCAAACTTTTACCCTTACTGTCTGTTCCACGTTTTTTTTCTGCCGACAAACTTTTGGCTATTAAACACATTAAATCATTTGAATGTACCGGTAAGTACTTTTTCACCAATAACAAAAAAGTCACCCTCCCCAATTTTTTTTGTTTGACGAAATTCTGTCAAATATTGATAGCCCCTTGTTAAATTCCCATAGGAAAATAGCTTTTTCGCAATAACATCAATATTTGACGAAATTTAATCCAAAAAAATAAACTGGGAAGGGTGACTTTTTTTGTTATTTATGAAAAAGTACTTACATTTAAATATTTTTAACATTTAATGTGTGTAATGGCCAAACGATCGTCGGCAGCAAAACGTGGAACAGACAGTACACCATAATCCATCCCGTTGCAACCAGTGTAGACTGATCAGTCTGATCAGGGTCTACACTGTTAGCCATTCAGTCAGTGAAGCACTCATCAACAGCATTAATCCATATCAGGCTGCAGGAACGGGCAAGCTTATCGGGAGCACGACTGGTAACAACGCTACCAGTCCCATTTCAAACATCACAGGTAAGTTACTGGGGTTTTATGTTTGTTTGTTTATTGGTGTTTAACGGCCTATCAACACAACAGCTAAGGTCATGTAAGGCCGGTCAAACGGGTTCGATCCCGTTTTAACCTGCTGCATCGAGGGGGGGGGGGGGGGGAATCCCAAAATCAGAACAGAATAATCGAGAAAAAATATATTCAGCCTGAAATTAGAAGAACCTGACCTTGTGCCAGGTCCATACCACACCAAAGTCATTTGGCCCCTTCCCTTAAAATAGGATTACGAATAATGGTAATACGGTACTCACATAAGGGATAATTATAACCAGTGGGTTTTATATGTTCAACAACACTGGCATATGCGGCTGTGACTTGAGAAATGGGGCTTATGGGCTTTTCGACCAGTGTAGAGCCAGATCAGCCTGTGCATCCACAGTCTGATCAGGATCTACACTGTTTGCCATTCCATCAATGAAACATCTGTTATGCTTCTATTTAAACAAGCAATATACATGTACATGTAGGTTGTTATCAGGCTACAGAAGTGCACAAGTGACTTTGGTGTGGTATGCACCTGGCACCAGTTCAGGTTATTCTAATTTCAGGGCTGAATATAGTTTTTTCTTGATGTAAATATTTCGTTCTAATTTTGGGAATTTCCATCGAACCCATATGCCCAACCTTACATGACCTTAGCTGTTAATAGACCGCTAAACACCCAGGCCCGTAGCCAGACCTGTTTGAAGTGAGGGTTTGTCGTCGAAGGACCAAGGGGCCTGAGGTATCTAGGGGGGTCCAGGGGCATGCTTTTTTGCTAAAAAAGTGGACCTCGAGGCTGGGCCGGGGGGTGGGTTGTCCGACCGCTCTGACCCCCCCCTGGCTACGGGCCTGACACCAATAAATAAAACAGATCAGCCTGTGCATCCGCGGAGTCGATCAGGTTCTGCTCTGTTCGCCATTCCATCAATGAAACACCGGTCATGCTACTAATGAGCAATACATTTTTCGCCCAATGCAGCAGGTTAAAATGGGATCAAACATGTTTGCCCGGCCTTACATGACCTTAGTTGTTGATAGGCCGTTAAACACTAATAAACAAACAAACAGAAGTTACACTGGTCACAAATCCCAAATGCCCCATTTATCCAGCCACAGCCACACGTACAGCTGTGAATGCTGAAATACTAGTCAGTTCCACATGTTTCTGCCTGACAAACTTATGGCTATTAAACATATTAACCCTTAGACCGCTACAAACAACAATTGTCGTCTGCTGTTGCTTTTATATCTTGCCTTATTTCTCAATAAAAACATGGTTTGACAGCACTTCAGAATAATTTCCATATGATTATAAAGTGCTGTCAAAGCCTGTTTTTGATGATAAAAATGGAAAATAGAAAATGAACAGCAGACGACAAAAAATTAAGATAGCGGTGTAAGGGTTAAATCTAAAAAATATTAAAATGTATTATAAAGCACTTTTTCCTGGCTATATAGCTTGGAAATGATGCAACGAAGAAAACAAAAGTCAGATTTTGAAATTCGGTCAACAAATTCCAAAATTATTTAAAAAAATGTCTTTATTTCGCACCATGTTAAATTCCCAGGAAAATTGTTTGTTCGCAATAAAATCAATATATTATCGAATAAAAAAATTTGCAGTGTGGCATTTTGTTATTGATGAAAAAGTACTTACATTAAAATATTTTTTAGATTTAATGTGTTAAATAGCCAAATGTTTGTCAGCAGAAAAGTAGTGCCTGAGGTCACACATAAGAAACATAAGAATGATTTTCCGTCTGACTGAAAAAACGTGTATCCTCAGCATGAAATTCGTTAATCAATTTTCTTTGTTATCGAGTTTTGCGATGATACGTCCACGCAACCAAATTTAGAAAATGTTTTATGCACGCCTTTGCATAATTTAAAAAACCAGTAAATGTTGATAACGTCCAGAACAAAACAGCTGCTAAGCAACACAAACTGTATATTGCCGAGCCTGAGATATCTTTCGGTGCCATAAAACATGTATATTTTGTACCAGTAGTGCGGCATGACCAGAATTCTGAACATAAAAAACAATGCCGTCATGCATAGGCCATTTCCGATGTAGATAGGGCCCGTCTTGTCAAAGCCAGTGACGTCTAGAAACCATCTGTAAAACATGAAGAGCAAATACCAGTAGGATAAATCTATTAATTTTTATTATACTGAATTTATTACATTATCACAGCCATTTTGGCTGTGATAATGTAATAAATTCAGTATAATAATTCTGCATACTTTGAATCATCAAATATACGCAGTTGTTTGTTCTATATGACATAATGCATTTCGGGGGAAAATAAATGATATACTCCCTCAAAGTGTACTTTGCTAGAAAAGTATACTTTGCAATGTTGGTGAAATCGGCTACTGGTCTCCTGTCGGAATTCCGGTAAGGATGAATCCAGATCAGTGACCCATTTCTTTCGGAATACACCTTCACGGGTATGAAATTTATTCAACATTTTATTAGTATTTTTGTTATTTCTCAATGAAAGTATAAATTCTGACGAGACGGTTCAAATGGTGGTCATGACATATACTTCAGTACAGGGCTTCTATAATTTCAGAATGCCAATCGGTCCAGACGTAATTGTCGGCCCGAAGAGCCATAACACACACCCCCCCCCCCCCCCCCCCTCATGTTTTGTCGACACCCCTCGTCTTCAGAAACTGAAAATCTGTCCGCTATTGGGTGCAGACGGAATTAGGTTACATCTCGCCTCCATAGCTTGGCTAAGTTTTGTGCTTTCTGCAGTTTATCTGAAGCGAAGACACTTCGTGTAAACATAGCAAATATATTTGTTATGGTCCATGTACTATATTTATCGATTTTTGTAATGTAAAAGTCGTGTTTGAAACATTTAATACACACAGGCTCTTCGATGCGATCTCATAAATGGGCTGTTACATCAATTTGACACACAAGATAAAATAGTTAATCAAGTTTTAAAATGGTAATGTTTTACCATAATTCTGGTGTACCAGCACACAAACAATTATTAACAGTTAGGGAAGCAAGATAATTGTATTTTTGTCAAGTAAATAACGATAATCAACTAGCCACAAATATAAAGAGGTAAATGGAACAGCCGTTACCTGGCAATTGCCAGCTGATCAGATTAATGACCGGACAATGTTTGATTTTGGGAGTCTGAATTGACGCAAGACCCTAATTGACCCACACACTACGTCACATTGCTGTGTGTGGCAAGAAAATCAATATCTGGTAACACGAGGCATGTGGCAGCTGTGTATTGTGCCGCTAATCGGGATATATGCATTATCATGGTTATCGAGGTGTGTAACTTCACACATCGCACCAATAAACCAGTGACATGTTGTGTATTATTTCGGGAATTCGGAACGTGGATTGAGAACGGATTTCATTATTTTCGGACCAAATTTTAAGGATTGTTTGCAAATCTCAATCGGTCGGAGACTTCAAAATTCGGTCCAGAACCGACAAACTAAACATTTTAGAAGCCCTACTTCACCAACATTGCAAAGTATACTTTTCTATCAAAGTATACTTTGAGGGAGTAATATTTATTTTTCCTGAAATGCATTATTTCATATAGAACTAACTACTGCATATATTTGGTGATTAAAAGTATGCAGAATTGGCTGTGATAATGTAATAAATTCAGTATAATAAAAATTAATAAATTTATCTTAAAACTGAAAATTTCTCCCTCAAAGTATACTTTGTTAGAAAAGTATACTTTGCAATGTTGGTGAAATAGGCTACAGGCTAGTGTCTTTTGATATCAAGTTTATCAGGCAAGGCTAGGAAATGTGTAGGAATTTTGAGGCTCGATACCAAGGTACTAGCATGGTATTCTATTTAGCATGTAACATATTTGGCTACAGAATGAGCAATTATGACATTGTTTTCTTTGAAAAGAATGCAGAATCGTTTTTGTGACGTCATTCCATTAATGTAATTCGATAACATTATTCTTTTCGCAATAAAAAATATTATTGATGAAGAAGTGTTTACATTCAAATATATTTTAGGGGCATATCATGTTTTGAAAAATATTATAAACAAGAGGGCCATGATGGCCCTAATTCGCTCACCTGACTCCATGAACACCAGACGAGAATGTGACATCGAGTTCATATGTTTTAAAAAAATTGTGCTATTTTTAGATGGCGGTCATCTTGGATTAAGCGATGACTCTCATTTTACCAAATCTGAAAATGCTTCACCCAAGGATCTGAACTTCCTATGAAGTTTGGCCAGCATCGGCCATGTGGTTACTCAGAAAAATACGTTCAAAATCTTGAATAAATGGACCTTTTGGTGGCCATCATGGATGACATAATCATCCGATTTGGACAAATATTGCACCAGAGCAATCGCCTCATCTATACCTTCAATTTGATATATGACAAGAGCATATTCGGTCAAAAATAAAATTTGATCCCAATTTGACCCCACGGGCCACGCCCATTTTTGACCCCGGAGTCACCATTTTACCAACTTTGAAAGAGCATTGCACATTGATCATTCCTACGAAGTTTCGTCGAAATCCGGCTAGCGGTTCATGAGAAGAAGATTTTTTAAGAATTTATGCTATTTTTAGACGGCGGCCATCTTGGATTAGCGATGACCTCCATTTTAACAAATCTGAAAAGGCTTTACCCATGGACCATAACTTTTAAGTTTGGCTACCATGGGCCAAGCGGTTCATGTGAAGAAGAATTTTGAAATCTCTAATAAAAGAACGACCTTTTGACCTTTCGGCGGCCATCTTGGATGACATAACCATCCGATTTCGACAAAAAATGCACCAGAGTGATCGCCTCATTCATACCTTCAATTTGATATAAGACATGACCATATTCGGTCAAAAATAAAATTTGACCCCACGGGCCACGCCTATTTTTGACCCCGGGGTCACCATTTTACAACTTTGAAAGAGCATTGTACATCGATCATTCCTACAAAGTTTCGTCGAAATCCGGCTAGCGGTTCATGAGAAGAAGATTTTTGAAGAATTTGTGCTATTTTTAGACGGCGGCCATCTTGGATTACGTAATGACGTCATTTTAACAATTTTGTAATCCCCCTACCTACGGACCATGACCATGAAGTTTGGTGACTATAGGCCCAATGGTTACCGAGGAGAAGACGTTTGAAAATGTTCACGGACGACGGACACATTGCGGTAACAATAGCTCACATGAGCTTCGCTCAGGTGAGCTAAAAAGATAAACATGGCCCAGTGTAAAGTGGCTTAATTGAAGATATATGACGATACTAGGACCGCTGAATTTTTTTCAGGGTTTTTAAAAACGGCCGCGGCCCACATGGTTATTTTTCATAGTATTTTTTAAAACTAGATCATAGGCGGCGGAAGCCGAACATTATTGGAGGGGCCCAATGTTGAGGGCCCGAAGGGTCCGATAGCGCTAGGGGGGTCCGGGGGCATGCCGCACCGGAAATTATTGAAATCCAAGTGGTGTGAAACGCCATTTGCTGCATTCTCAGCAAAGTTCTCAGCAAAGTTCCCAGTACTCATGATTACACAAATATATTGGAATAAAAAATCCAAAATTTACAGAATTATTGGGGGGGGGGGGTGTAGGCCCCCCGCCCCCCCCCCACAACAAAATTATTGGGGGGGGCTTCCGCCGCCCCTGTAGATGGCCGCGGCCTGCATGTCGCGCCTTGGGGCGAGGCATGGACACTAAAAAAAGAGATATAGTAGACGATAGACGGAAAAACTTTAACTGGACACACGTACGTACGTACGTACGTACGGACGGACGTACGCCAAAGTGCCGAATATATCGCGCTTTCCGCAAGCGGGCGCGACAAAAACTTTAACCAAAAACTTTAACCAAAAACTTTAACCAAAAACTTCAAAGTAATTTGACCTTGACATTGGGCACAGAGGCCGCACGGGTGGGGGGTTAGAATGAAAATATGGATGATGATAAACACCCAAAAAACTTTAAGGGCTATTCCAGGAAAAATTATCTGTGGGGGGCGGGGGTCGGACCGCACTTTTATTTTTGACCTGTGGGTCGGTGGTGTCCGACAAAATTAATTCCGGTTGGTTGTGGGGTCGGAAGCTATATTGTTCTTGTTGGTCGGGGTGGTATTCAATTTATTTGATTCTGTTAGTGGGGGGTGCACTCATATAATTAATTCAATGCTGTGGGTGTTCGCGTCGATTAGAAAATTAGATTTTCGCGACCTCACAGCTTCTATTTCGTGTTATTCACAATACATCATGCATTATAAAACGCTTGTGTCGATTGGCCAACAAAATGACACTTCCAAAGTAGCGTCCAGTTAAAACTGCCGATAGATAATTACGTCCTGAAGCGTTGTTCGTTCGCTTCCAAATCGCCACCGACGAATAAGACAAACACTTTAGGCGCGCCAGCATTTTCATGCATCGTTAACGATCTTTTTGACAAATTGTTACATACGTAAAGACGCTTCTTGGGCAGAACACTGCAGCATCACATGTACCTACAGTACCGGTGGAGAGGCAAAATCTCCACCGTGGGAACATTTCTAACACCGAATCTGCCGCACACCGCGTTCCCCCGTGTTAACCCACGGCGCATCACCGTGCCAGAAGAGCATTTATGGCCGAATTACTGGCGATTTGTCCCCTTCCCCGTGACGCACCGTGTTAACACACGACGCGTCACATTGCCAGCTTACAGGTCATACGATTAGCAAAGAGTGCAATTTTGTACTTTGAAAACGTAAAATGTAAAACCGAGGGAATGCAATTTAACATTACAGATTTAATTTCGTCCCGTCGACAGGCGAAGGTACGTTACAAAGGACCGGATATTTTGAGGAATAATGTACGTTCCTTCACGACGAGGAAACATAATTTAAATAATCGAGCGACCATACATGTTTAGAATAACAGCTGACATAACTGGCGGGAAAAGGTAAACGGCCTATGTGACAATTGACATTTTCTTCCAAGATTTTCATGTTGTAATCGATCGCATTTCCCATCCACCATATGGAACCCGATACCAACAACACAAATATTCGTGTTTCGAATTTCTGTTTCAAACCGTGACACCGATTTGTTGAATCACATCCATTCCAACTAATACTTAAAACACACCAACACATATTTCACGGAAATTGAGAGGATTCTCATCTGCTACAAAACCTATTTTATTAAGGAATAAAACGAATATAAAAGCATCAATATTTAGTCTTAGTAGACGATTCTAGTGTGCTGCCAATATAGTTTTATTAAGAAATAAAAAATATGAAAAAAATATCTTTAAATTTCCTACAAGAACATGTTTTGACAAAACTTGAGAACCATCTTAGATGATTCTCATATGCACAGTGCAGTAAAAACATGTTTTGTTAAGACTATGTCGCGTTTTCGTTTGGAGCTCTCGAGACCACGCTTCGCATTTTCGCGATCTCGACCTATGCGCGAGATCGCGAAAACGCGAGATTGTAACATGTCCCAAACACGATACGTACAAATCGAGACGATTCTCATCTGCTACCAAACATGTTTTATTAAGGAATAAAACGAATATAAAAGCATCAATATTTCTTCTATCAATATATCTCTTGGGGACGATTCTCGTGTGCTGTCAAAATAGTTTTTATCAAGTAATTAATAACATGAAAACTAATCAAAAAAAAAATCCCACAAAAAAATATTTTGACAAAACTTGAAAATCGTCTAAGGAGACGATTCTCATATGCAGCAGCACAGTACTGTCAAAACATGTTTTGTTGAGAATATGTTGCATTTTCGCGATCTCGACCTGTGCGCAAGATCGTGAAAGCGCGAAATTGTAACCTAACAGGACACGTACAAATCGTCTAAGGAGACGACGATTCTCATGCGAGTCATGTGCTGCCAACACATGTTTTTAACAAATGTGGACAAACATCAATATTTTTGACAAAACAAAATGGTTCGAAAAAACGCGATACTTGTCTTAGATGATTTTGATGTGCTGCCAATACATGTTTATTGAGGAAAAACAAATATTTTGATTTGTGTTATTGTTTAATGTATCATATACACATCGCCGGGTTTTGCCGCTACCACCATACATAAAGATTCCGTTACTATTTTGAAATTGAATGGGTTTTAACATCCCAGCAGACAGAAACAGCTAAGGTCATATAGAGACTGTGACCACAGTTTAAAGTCTCACCCGACAGACCAGTGGGATGGAAATACTATGAAGGTATGTTTGATACCCAAGGCGATGTTTGAACCCACAACCTCCAGATTGGAAGTCGGGTGTTCTAAGCCCTAGGTCACAACCCCTCCCTTATAAACGAAGGAAAGAAATGCCCCTAACGAGCGACCATACGTACTTAGAATAACAGCTGACGTAACTACGGTGGTAAACTGAAACGGCCTACGTGACAATTCACATTTACGTTCCAACTAGATGTTCACGGTGTTTAATCAATTGTATTTCCTCGCCACCATATGAAACCCGACTCGAGAAACACAAATTAAGATTAAAATCGTCTACAGAGACGATTCTCATGTGTTGCCAAAACATGTTTTATTAAGACATCAGACAAATGTGAAAAGAATACATTGGTATTTCTTTACAAAAACATTTTGACAAACTATGAGAATCGTCTTAGGAGACGATTCTCATGTGCTGCCAAATCTTGCTTTTATCAAGAAATCGAACAAATGTGAAACTGCACAAGCTAATGCGTCAATTCGATGACGTGAGCGACTACATAGTGTGGTTTTGGTATGTTCGTTTCCGCCGAGTTCTAAAGGTCAGTCACACTTGGCACGTGAAAATGGATTATCGACTGATGATTGTAAACACCATCAGGTGTGCAGCCAGACCCAAAACGATGTCGCAAATGTGCTACTTGGGGATGGGTGGTTACGGTGGTATATTTGTTTTTATGTTACAATTTCGCGTTTTTGCGATCTCGATCTCGCCTTCCGTTCATTCTACGTACGTACGTGCATGTAATATATGCGCAAAACTCAATTTCAACTCTACACACACATAATGACATGAACAAACGTATTTCCAAGAGCGGAAGGCGACATCATGAAAAAGCCGAGGCGCAAACGAGACATCGCGGTCTCGAAAACACGAGATAGCCAGGCGAAAACGCAAGAATTAATAAAATAGAATCTCACGTTTTCGCCTCGCGATTTGGTCTCGCATCTTCGCGATCTTGTGTATATATATGTCGACGATGCGATGCAGTAACCAATAACACGTATCTAAATATGGTGTGGTTTTTTTTGCTCAATACACGTGTAATGGCAGCACATTAGAATCGTCTCCCAAGACGATTATCATGTTTTGTCAAAATTATGTTTCTGTTGTCAAGAAATATAGATGTTTGTCCACATTTGTTCTATTAATTAATAAAAACATGTTTTTGCAGCACATGAGAATCGTCTCCTAAGACAATTTTTTACGTGTCCTATACCTCGCGTCGTTTTCGAGCTTTGGAGACGAAAACGCGAAATTCTATCATATTCAATCTCGCGTTTTGCAACCTTGTCGCGCTATCTCGTGTTTTTGCTTCGCGATCTTTCATGCCTGTTGGAATTGCGTTCTACATGCATGAGCAAAACTAATCTGAATGTTCTGTCTGTAATGCAGTGATAGTCGCCCCAAGTTTCAAACATAAAATTTGGGTTAGAGCAAAACTTATTTTCAAAAGCGGAAGGCGAGAGCGCGAAAACGCAAGACGATTCTGTTGATAAATGTGTTTCGATTTTCTTCCCCCCCCCCCCTGTGTACGGGCCTGTCGTAACCTGTGTCAGCTGCCGTATTATTTTGAGTGGCTGACGGGGACGAGTTGGTCGAAGGGCGAAACGGAGGCCGGTCATTAAATTAATGAATACTAACGGGACCGATACGATTTCTAATTACTTCTATTAAGGTAATAATGACACTTTCCATTTACTGATCTGTTGGCAATGGATGCTTATGACTGTATTTACATGTACAGTTACAGTAAATTTAGATTGGGAATACGATAGTTATCATATCTAAATAATGGTTGTATCTAAATGATTTCTGGATGCGCCGGCGCATAACGACATGGTAAATAATTCAGTACTGGTGGTAGGGGGGTTTTACATGAATTCAGTTCTGTTGGTAGTGGGGAACAGCTAAATATCAGTGCTGTTGGTTGTGGGGATGAGACATAATTAAATTCTGTGGGTGTGGGGGTGTCTGAAAAAAAAAGTGGGGTCCGACCCGCCCAGAGAATTTTTCCTGGAATAGCACTAACCAAAATGGGAGGTGGGTAGAATGAAAATATAGATGATGATAAACACCCATGTGAAGTTTCAAGGTAATGGGCAAAGCAGTTGCAGAGATATAGTATAACGAAAAACTTTAACCAAAAAACTTTAACCAAAAACTTTAACCGGACACACGTACGTACGTACGTACGCCAAAGTGCCGACTATATCGCGCTTAAACCGGGCGCGACAAAAAATCCTGATATCACCCTTTAATGTTTATTAGCCAAAAATTTGTCGGCAGCAAAACGTGGAACAGATATAGGGTGTTTTTCCTAACCAAGGGCCGCCCATCTATTTGTGTACCTGTTATTGACAAGTGGCGTTGAAAACTCGGCCATCAGTCGATAGTTCGCACACCATTGTAAACAGCCGAAGGTCTGAAATCATAATTATAAGCATGAGCTCTGGGGACCGTTTCACTAAACTTCAAACGACTAAAATGTTTGTAAGTGCAAAATTCTGTAAATATCACATTAACAATGTTTTCTTGTATTAAAAAACTATTGGATTTACATGTATTGAGCATAGGCTGCTATGCTCAATAAATGTATATCCATCAACTGAAATTTCCAGACGATCCTAAATTTGCACTTTAATACGAACATTTTAGTCGTACAAAGTAATAGTGAAACGGGCCCCATGTGTCCAAAACTATCAAAGATACAATAAATAAAGAAATGTAGAAATTATGAATAAATGTAACAATAAATCAGTAACACGGATGGAGGATGTTCCCTCAAAAACTGTTAACGCAAATTTCCATACCACACCAAAGTCACTTGGCCCTTCCCCTAAAAGTAATAGGATTATGAATAATCGTATTACTCATACAAGGGGTATAACCAGATTTAACCGTCACAAAATACAGAATGGCCTTTCCCGATTTGTCACTCGCCAAATCGGGCCAGTGACAAGAAAATCCTCTCGCCAACACGAAAATCGACTCGCCATGGCGAGCGGGTGAGTGAATTTTTAAGCCCTGCGATTGTAGGAAGACATGTCATTCCTGAAGGAAACATCCAGTTTTAATAACAATCGCAACTAGTTCAATAGGTCAGGAACTATTGCAATAGCTTTGCGATTGACATTTTACTATCATGATACTGTTGCCAAGGTTACTATTGTGATAAACGCTAGTATCAATGTATTGTTACAGCTCTACTCAGAGCTCCTGATAAGGTGCGTATTGGCGTATTTTGCACTTATTTTAACAGAAAATAATGTAATAAAGTTGAAAATTTACTTTAATAGTTGGCTTCTAAAAAGCAAACCGTGTTTGTTTTTTGCAGCTCAAATAAGTGAATTTTTGAATTAGTTTTATTTTTTTTATCAATAATTTTGTTCAATAACATGT
The DNA here is from genome assembly GCA_029237695.1 of Conchocele bisecta. Taxonomy (NCBI): domain Eukaryota; kingdom Metazoa; phylum Mollusca; class Bivalvia; order Lucinida; family Thyasiridae; genus Conchocele; species Conchocele bisecta. The sequence continues at coordinate 105,063,282 of CM055268.1, read as the reverse complement.
TTTCATTTCGAAGCAAACTACCGTATTCAATAATTGCTGTCTGTTGATGTGTAAACAATAGTGTGATTTTATTTTACCCAATTAAAATTTCGAAATACCCAATTGCTTCAGAAATGATAGAGTGAAAATACTCAATTACTAATTCCTTATCAGTAGTCGATTTCATCAAAATTGCAAAGTATACTTTCCTAGCAAAGTATACTTTGATGGAGCAATCATTGATTTTTCCGAAATGCATTATTTCATGCAGAATTAAACTAACGATTGCCTATATTTGATGATTAAAACTATGCAGAATTATTATACTGAATTTATTACATTATCACAGCCAAAATTGGCTGTGAAAATGTAATAAATTCAGTATAATAACAAGAAACGAGGCAAAGCCACAAATGCCAGGTTTTTTCCAAGCATAGAAACTTGGATAACATAATTATACCCACTTTTTGTAGACTAGATGGCCGTGGCCTGCATGTCGCGCCTTGGGGCGAGGCATGGACACTAAAAAAAATAGATATAGTAGATGGAAAAACTTTAACAAAAAAACTTTAACCGGACACACGGACGTACAGACGGACGTATGCCAAAATGCCGACGATATCGCGCTTTCCGCAAGTGGGTGCGACAATGATGATAAACACCCATGTGAAGTATCAAGGTAATGGGTGAAGCAGTTGCAGAGATATAGTACACAAAAATACTTTAACAAAAAACTTCAAAGTAATTTGACCTTGACATTGGGCACAGGGGCCGCACGGTTGGGGGTAACAATGAAAATATGGATGATGATAAACACCCATGTGAAGTTTCAAGGTAATGGCGAAGCAGTTGCAGAGATATAGTATAAGGAAAAACTTTTAACCAAAAAACTTTAACCAGACGTACGTTAAAAAGTTAACGTTGAAAATGGCTAAGTCAATTACGTAGAAATAATAGGTGAAGGTAAAAACAAGAAACGAGGCAAAGCCACGAAGGTCAGGTTTTTTCCAAGCATGGACACTTGGATAACATAATTATACCCACTTTTTGTGGACTAGATGGCCGTGGCCTGCATGTCGCGCCTTGGGACGAGGCATGGACACTAAAAAAATAGATATAGTAGATGGAAAAACTTTAACGAAAAAACTTTAACCGGACACACGGACGTACGGACGTATGCCAAAATGGCGACGATATCGCGCTTTCCGCAAGCGGGTGCGACAATGATGATAAACACCCATGTGAAGTATCAAGGTAATGGGTGAAGCAGTTGCAGAGATATAGTACACGAAAAAACTTTAACAAATAAATTCAAAGTAATTTGACCTTGACATTGCGCACAGGGGCCGCACGGTTGGGGGTTAGAGTGAAAATATGGACGATGATAAACACCCATGTGAAGTTTCAAGGTAATGGGCGAAGCAGTTGCAGAGATATAGTATAACAAAAAAGCATTAACCAAAAACAAAAAATTTAACCAGACGTACGTTAAAAAGTTAACGTTGAAAATGGCTAAGTCAATTACGCAGAAAAGCTGTGAAAGTTTGGTGGTCCTAGGTGGTACAGTACCAAAGAAATGGACTTAAACATGAAAACTTAACATTGTAACCGCGAAAAGTTAACATTGAAAATGGCTAAGTCGACTGCGCGGAAAAAATGGGTCAAGTTAAAAAAAAAGTAACATGTTGGATAGTGATATGTGGTGGGCACCCCTTGATTATGAAGCTGTGAAAGTTTGGTGGTCCTAGGTCGTACAGTACCAAAGAAATGGACTTAAACACAAAAACTTAACATTGAAAATGCGAAAACTTAACATTGAAAATGGCTAAGCCGATTGCGCGGAAAAAATAGGTCAAGTTAAAAAAAAAGTAACATGTTGGATAGTGATATGTGGTGGGCACCCCTTGATTATGAAGCTGTGAAAGTTTGGTGGTCTTAGGTGGTACAGTAACAAAGAAATGGACTCAAACACGAAAACTTAACATTGATTGTGGACGCGCCCGCCGCCCGCCCGCCCGCCCGCCCGCCCGCCCGCCCGGCTTTCGCCAATCCAATAGCCTGGATTTTTTTTCAAAAAACCTGGCTAAAAAAAGTAACATGTTGGATAGTGATATGTGGTGGGTACCCCTTGATTATGAAGCTGTGAAAGTTTGGTGGTCCTAGGTGGTACAGTACCAAAGAAATGGACTTAAACACGAAAACTTAACATTGTAAACGCGAAAACTTAACATTGAAAATGGCTAAGTCGACTACGCGAAAAAAATGGGTCAGGTTAAAAAACTAGATGGCCGCGGCCTGCATGTCGCGCCTTGTGGCGAGGCATGGACACTAAAAAAAAAGATATAGTATAACAAAAAACTTTAACCAAAAAACTTAACCAAAAAACTTAACCAAAAACTTTAACCAAAAAACGTAACCAAAAAACTTAACCAAAAACTTTAACCAAAAAACTTAACCAAAAACTTCAAAGTAATTTGACCTTGACATTGGGCACAGGGGCCGCACGGGAGGGGGTAGAATGAAAATATAGATGATGATAAACACCCATGTGAAGTTTCAAGGTAATGGGCAAAGCAGTTGCAGATATAGTATAACGAAAAACTTTAACAAAAAAACTTAACCAAAATCTTTAAATTTTACAAAAAACTTAACCAAAAACTTCAAAGTAATTTGACCTTGACATTGGGCAGAGGGGCCGCACGGGAGGGGTGTAGAAAGAAAATATAGATGATGATAAACACCCATGTGAAGTCTCAAGGTAATGGGCAAAGCAGTTGCAGAGATATAGCATAACAAAAAACTTTAACCAAAAAACTTAACCAAAAAACTTAACCAAAAAACTTAACCAAAAACTTTAACCAAAGAACTTAACCAAAAACTTCAAAGCAATTTGACCTTGACATTGGGCACAGGGGCCGCACGGGAGGGGGGTAGAATGAAAATATAGATGATGATAAACACCCATATGAAGTTTCAAGGTAATGGGCAAAGCAGTTGCAGAGATATAGTATAACGAAAAACTTTAACCAAAAAACTTAAACTTAACCAAAAACTTTAACCAAACAACTTAACCTTACAGCTTAACCAAAAATTTTAACCGGACACACGTACAATACGTACTTAACCATTAACAAAAATTAAGTACGTACGTACGTACGCCAAACGGCCGACTATATCGCGCTTTCCGCAAGCTTGCGCGACAAAAGTAACATGTTGGATAGTGATATGTGGTGGGCACCCCTTGATTATGAAGCTGTGAAAGTTTGGTGGTCCTAGGTGGTACAGTAACAAAGAAATGGACTCAAACACGAAAACTTAACATTGATTGTGGACGCCGCCCACCCGCCCGCCGCCCGCCCGCGCCCGCCCGCCCGCCCGGCGTTTCGCCAATCCAACAGCCTGGATATTTTTTCAAAAAACATGGCTAAAAATTTAACATGTTGGATAGTGATATGTGGTGGGCACCCCTTGATTATGAAGCTGTGAAAGTTTGGTGGTCCTAGGTGGTACAGTACCAAAGAAATGGACTTAAACACGAAAACTTAACATTGTAAACGCGAAAAGTTAACATTGAAAATGGCCAAGTCGACTGCGCGGAAAAAATGGGTCAAGTTAAAAAAAAAGTAACATGTTGGATAGTGATATGTGGTGGGCACTCCTTGATTATGAAGCTGTGAAAGTTTGGTGGTCCTAGGTGGTACAGTACCAAAGAAATGGACTTAAACACGAAAACTTAACATTGAAAACGCTTAAACACGAAAACATAACATTGAAAACGCGAAAACTTAACATTGAAAATGGCTAAGTCGATTGCGCGGAAAAAATGGGTCAAGTTAAAAACAAGAAACGAGGCAAAGCCACGAAGGCCAGGTTTTTCTTTTTTCCAAGCATGGACACTTGGATAACATAATTATACCCACTTTTTGTAGACTAGATGGCCGTGGCCTGCATGTCGCGCCTTGAGGCGAGGCATGGACACTAAAAAAATAGATATAGTAGATGGAAAACTTTAACGAAAAAACTTTAACCGAACACACAGACGTACGGACGGACAGATGGACGTATGCCAAAATGGCGACGATATCGCGCTTTCCGCAAGCGGGTGCGACAATGATGATAAACACCAATGTGAAGTATCAAGGTTATGGGTGAAGCAGTTGCAGAGATATAGGACACGAAAAAACTTTAACAAATAAATTCAAAGCAATTTGACCTTCACATTGCGCACAGGGGCCGCACGGTTGGGGGTTAGAATGAAAATATGGACGATGATAAACACCCATGTGAAGTTTCAAGGTAATGGGCAAAGCAGTTGCAGAGATATAGTATAACGAAAAAGTTTTAACCAAAATATTTGACCAGACGTACGTTAAAAAGTTAACGTTGAAAATGGCTAAGTCAATTACGTAGAAATAATAGGTGAAGGTAAAAAAATGGTCACATGTTGGATAGTTGTATGTGGTAGGCACCCCTTGGTTATGAAGCTGTGAAAGTTTGGTGGTCCTAGGTGGTACAGTACCAAAGAAATGGACTTAAACACGAAAACTTAACATTGTAAACGCGAAAACTTAACATTGAAAATGGCTAAGTCGACTGCGCGGAAAAAATGGGTCAAGTTAAAAAAAAAAAGTAACATGTTGGATAGTGATATGTGGTGGGCACCCCTTGATTATGAAGCTGTGAAAGTTTGGTGGTCCTAGGTGGTACAGTACCAAAGAAATGGACTTAAATACGAAAACATAACATTGTAAACGCGAAAACTTAACATCGAAAATGGCTAAGTCGACTGCGCGGAAAAAATGGGTCAAGTTAAAAAAAAAAGTAATATGTTGGATAGTGATATGTGGTGGGCACCCCTTGATTATGAAGCTGTGAAAGTTTGGTGGTCCTAGGTGGTACAGTAACAAAGAAATGGACTCAAACACGAAAACTTAACATTGATTGTGGACGCCGCCCGCCGCCCGCCCGCCCGCCAATCCAATAGCCTGGATTTTTTTTAAAAAAACCTGGCTAAAAAAGTAACATGTTGGATAGTGATATGTGGTGGGCACCCCTTGATTATGAAGCTGTGAAAGTTTGGTGGTCCTAGGTGGTACAGTACCAAAGAAATGGACTTAAACACGAAAACTTAACATAGTAAACACGAAAACTTAACATTGAAAATGGCTAAGTCGACTGCGCGGAAAAAATGGGTCAAGTTAAAAAAAAAGTAACATGTTGGATAGTGATATGTGGTGGGCACCCCTTGATTATGAAGCTGTGAAAGTTTGGTGGTCCTAGGTGGTACAGTAACAAAGAAATGGACTAAAACACGAAAACTTAACATTGATTGTGGACGCCGCCCGCCCGCCCGCCCACTGCCCGCCCGCCGCCCGCCCGCCGCCCCCGCCCACGCCTGGCTTTCGCCAATCCAATAGCCTGGATTTTTTTTCAAAAAACCTGGCTAAAAATTAATAAATTTATTCTAAAATTGAAAATTTCTCCCTCAAAGTATACTTTGCTAGGAAAGTATACTTTGCAATGTTGGTGAAATAGGCTACTGGAGCCCTGATACTCTTTAGATACAATACTTATCTGGAGCTCTGTCTACTTACCATGACATAGACGTACGCGTACACAGACGCTCCATGGTGGAAGAAGTAGAAAAGGTCACCAATATGTTTGTAGTATATCACCATAATCACCATGTCTGCAACAAAAAGGAACGACATGTTTACCACATATTAGACACACCATGCGATTTTGTACCTTCGGACATCTGCGTATTTCATTAAATACGTTTATAAAATTTACAGTATTTATCATAAATAAAGTAAAAAGTTGACAAAATGCGGAATTCTGAAAAAAAATTCAACTTTTGACGCATTTACGGAAAATATTGTAAATTTCGTAAAACATATTTCATGAAATTACACAGATGTCCGTAGTGAAAAAATCACATGGCGTGTCTCATTTGTTGATAATATCATGTGTTTTATTATTGCATGAAATAAGACTTTCACAGTGTAATAACACGGTGCAATAAAAATCATAATACACTAGCTTAATAAATTTGCAAATGAGGCCGGTACAGAAAACATGCAAGGTGGTCACGACAGCTTCAACATATTGTGCTGTACATATGCAATATATAGAATCCAACATTTATGTTGATTTAATATGAGATTTATTAGACTTGTCAACTGATTTCATAAGAAACTCGGCTATGTGAAATCAGTCGACAAGTCTAATCTCAGTCGAAAATCTCATATTACACCACTCATGTAAGATAGATAGATGTAATACTGCAAAAGTTTATTACAATAGTACAGAATAAAATGTGTGATTTTCTCCCCTAAGATAAAGGATATCGGAAGTAGATACGCTATTCATATTCAGGTAATAAAGCATCTTAATAAACTAGAGCAAGTGAGCAGGGACACGGATACCCCCGGACGCCACCTGGTCCGACAACCACATGTTTTGGTCGGGCATGCAGGCCATATAGGTGGAGCATTTGTACAAAATGGTGCAAGATGATGTCAGTTAGACATCAATCAAATATGAAAGCATTCCATGAAGGGAAACTGAAATTACGAGAAAATATTAAGTTTCAGAGCTCCAGATAAGCTTTGTGTCGAAAGTATATCATACGATCCTCTAACTTCGATAGCCACACAGATTCGAGGCCATTTTTATTTTCTCGTTATATCGCGAGATTTACGGGTTACGTCACTTCCATTACACTTGTGCGTTCAACCAAAGCCAGATGAAAGGTCACAAATGCCAAGTTAGAAAAATGCGACTTAAACAGGACTAATACATTGCCAAACAACACAACACACCTAAATGTTGTGTTTTCCACTAATCCCATTAACCCCCTCCATTAAAATCCGGATTTCGATAGGAAAACTTACACATAAATGAGTTCGCTTGAACCCGTATGTTGTTTACATGTTTATCAATGGAGGTCACATAATATTTGTAGGTAGAAAGGCACTAATAATGTAGGAATATGGATTTTCATTCAGTCACCATCTTATCCTATTTTTTTTTAAATTGTTACTTTTAAGTTCGTCCACATCAGTCCAATACCTCCATTTATCAGCAGATATATGCAATCTGGTCTCTGTTTTTGTTATTCCCATTGTGGACGAGTACCACATGCAGAAGGGATTGAAATGTTTTACTCCAAAAATAGACATTACCACTTTAAAAAAGTATTAAAACCAACAAGTTGAAACTTCATATTGTTTAATTTGTTTAATCTAGCAAATTATATTTTCCAAGTTGGCAATCATTTGTCTAATCATTTAAGTTCGAAACAATATGTATCGTGACCCCTGAACGCAATGGTACATAATGCAGACACAATTTGTGGTGTTTTCCAACCGGGCACCTGCACCGTAAGAGCATGACGTCATAGGGTCAGAGGTCGCGACCTTTCATGGTACGCTGGAGGCGGCCATTTGTAGACGAGCGTGTTTTGAAAGTAAACCATTGCATTTCTCCGTGCTTTTGAAGCCAGTAAACGCAATATATATACAGATAATTGGATTATATTTACATGTAACTAATAAAAAAGGTTTATACTCTATTATTTATTACGCATGTTGTTTAATATCGTTAGAGTCTCGAATTATGAGCAGTCCAGGATACTATACCGCCGATTTCAAAATGATTGCGTATTTTGCTTTTACAAGTGGATTATTGATTTTCTTCATTACTAATGATAACAAAAATATAACAAATTTAAACATTCACTTTTGCAGCTCAACTAAGTGAATTTGAAAACCAATGCGTATTTTCACATTGCTGTGCTTATTTTGTACTCCCACTTTTGATAATCAATGCATATTCAGCTAAAATAATTGTGTAAAATACGCCACTACGCACCTTATGTGGAGCTCTGAGTTTATGTGTTACAGACATAGGAGTTTATGTGTTACAGACATAGGAGTTTAGTGTTACAGACATAGAGTTATGTGTTACAGACATAGGATATGTGTTTCAGACATAAGAGTTTATGTGTTACAGACATAGGAGTTTATGTGTTACAGACATAAGAGTTTATGTGTTACAGACATAAGAGTTTATGTGTTACAGACATAGGAGTTTATGTGTTAAGTTTATGTGTTACAGACATAGGGTATGTGTTACAGACATAGGAGTTTAGTGTTAAGTTTATGTGACATAGGAGTTTATGTGTTAAGTTTATGTGTTACAGACATAGGAGTTTATGTGTTACAGACATAGGAGTTTATGTGTTACAGACATAGAAGTTTATGTGTTACAGACATAGGAGTTTATGTGTTAAGTTTATGTGTTACAGACATAGGAGTTTATGTGTTAAGTTTATGTGTTACAGACATAGGGGTTTATGTGTTTAGTTAGTGTTACAGACATAGGAGTTTATGTGTTACAGACTAGGATTAGTGTTACAGACTAGAATTTATGTGTTACAGACATAGAATGTGTTTTGTTTATGTGTTACAGACATAGGAGTTTATGTGTAAGTTTATGTGTTACAGACATAGGATTTATGTTTTCAGACATAGAGTTTATGTTAGACATAGAGTTTATATGTGTTCAGACATAGAAGTTTATGTGTTACAGACATAGTTTATGTTTAAGTTTATGTTACAGACAAGTTTATGTGTTACAGACATAGAGTTTATGTGTTACAGACATAAGAGTTTATGTGTTACAGACAGGTAGGCGTTTATGTGTTACAGACATAGTTTATGTGTAAGTTTAGTGTTACAGACTAGGATTTATGTTACAGACATAGAGTTTATGTGTTACAGACATAGGAGTTTATGTGTTAAGTTTATGTGTTACAGACATAGGAGTTTATGTTACAGACATAGTTTATGTGTTCTGACTAGGAGTTTATGTACGACATAGGAGTTTATGTGTTACAGACATAGGAGGTTTATGTTAAGTTTATGTGTTACAGACTAGGAGTTTATGTGTTACAGTTTCAAGAGTTTAGTGTTACAGACATATTTATGTGAAGTTTAATGTGTTACAGACATAGGAGGAGTTTATGTTACAGACATAAGTTTATGTGTTACAGACATAGGAGTTTATGTGTTTACAGACATAAGGAGTGTGTTACAGACATAGAGTTTATGTGTTACAGCCATAGGAGTTTATGTTACAGACATAGGAATTTATGTGTTAAGTTTATGTTTTTCAACATAGGATTTATGTGTTACAGACATAGGAGTTTATGTGTTACAGACATAGGAGTTTATGTGTTACAGACATAGGAGTTTATGTGTTACAGACATAGGAGTTTATGTGTTAAGTTTATGTGTTACAGACATAGGAGTTTATGTGTTACAGACATAGGAGTTTATGTGTTACAGACATAGGAGTTTATGTGTTAATTTATGTGTTACAGACAGATTTATGTGTTACAGACATAGGAGTTTTTGTGTTAAGTTTATGTTACAGACATAGGAGTTTATGTGTTACAGACATAGATTTTATGTTACAGACATAAGAGTTTATGTGTTACAGACATAGGAGTTTATGTGTTACAGACATAGGAGTTTATGTGTTACAGACATAGGAGTTTATGTGTTACAGACATAAGAGTTTATGTGTTACAGACATAGGAGTTTTATGTTACAGACATAGATTTATGTTACATACATAGGAGTTTATGTGTTAGACCTAGAGTTTATAGTTAGTTTATGTGTTACAACGATGGAGTTTATGTGTTACAGACATAGAGTTTATGTGTTACAGACAAGATGTTTATGTGTTACAGACATAGGAGTTTATGTGATAGAGTTTATGTGTTACAGACATAGGAGTTTATGTGTTACAGACATAGGAGTTTATGTGTTACAGACATAGGAGTTTATGTGTTACAGACATAGGAGTTTATGTGTTAAGTTTATGTGTTACAGACATAGGAGTTTATGTTACAGACATAGGAGTTTTTATGTTTACACATAGGAGTTTATGTGTTACAGACATAGGAGTTTATGTGTTACAGACATAGGAGTTTATGTGTTACAGACATAGGAGTTTATGTGTTACAGACATAGGAGTTTATAAAGTTTACAGACTAAGAGTTTTATTTGTTACAGACATGATTAGTGTGTTACAGACATTTTATGTGTTACTGACATAGTTTATGTGTTTACAGACTTAGGAGTTTTAGGTTTAGTTTATGTGTTACAGACATAGAGTTTATGTGTTCAGACAGGAGTATTTATGTGTTACAGACATAGGAGTTTATGTGTTAAGTTTATGTGTTACAGACATAGGAGTTTATGTGTTACAGACATAGGAGTTTATGTGTTACAGACATAGGAGTTTATGTGTTACAGACATAGGAGTTTATGTGTTACAGTTACATAGGGAGTTTATGTGTTAAGTTATTGTTAAGACATAGGAGTTTATGTGTTAATTTATGTGTTACAGACATAGGAGTTTATGTGTTACAGACTAGGAGTTTATGTTACAGACATAGAAGTTTATGTGTTACAGACATAGGAGTTTTATGTGTTTTAAGTTTATGTGTTACAGACATAGGAGTTTTATGTTTAATAGTGTTTACAGACATAGGAGTTTATGTGTTACAGACATAGGAGTTTATGTGTAGACATAGGAGTTTATGTGTTTACAGACATAGAAGTTTATGTGTTACAGACATAGGAGTTTATGTGTTAAGTTTATGTGTTACAGACATAGGAGTTTATGTGTTACAGACATAGGAGTTTAGTGTTACAGACATAGTTTATGTTTACAGACATAGGAGTTTATGTTACACATAGGAGTTTAGTGTAGTTTATGTGTTTACGACATAGAGTTTATGTTTTACAGACATAGGAGTTTATGTGTTAACAGACATAGGAGTTTATGTTTGTAGTGTTACAGACATAGGAGTTTATGTACAGACATAAGAGTTTATGTTTTCGACAGACATAGGAGTTTATGTGTTACAGACATAGGAGTTTATTAGTATGTTACAGACATTAGAGTTTAGTGTTACAGACATAGGAGTTAGTGTTAAGTTTATGTGTTACAGACATAGGAGTTTATGTGTTACAGACATAGAGTTTATGTGTTACAGACATAGGAGTTTATTAGTGGAGTTATGTGTTACAGACTAATAGTGTTACAAACATAGAGTTTATGTGTTACAGACATAGGAGTTGATGTGTTACAGACATTAGGAGTTTATGTGTTCAGACATAGGAGTTTATGTGTTTTACAGACATAGGTTTATGTGTTACAGACATTCATAGGAGTTTATGTTTGTAAGTTTATGTGTTACAGACATAGGAGTTTTATGTGTTAATTTAGACATAGGAGTTTATGTGTTACAGACATAGGAGTTTAGTGTTCAGACATAGGAGTTTATGTGTTACAGACATAGGAGTTTATGTGTTAAGTTTATGTGTTACAGACATAGGAGTTTATGTGTTACAGACATAGGAGTTTATGTGTTACAGACATAGGAGTTTATGTGTTAAGATTGTTACGACATAGGAGTTTATGTTCAGACATAGGAGTTTATGTGTTAATTTATGTGTTACAGACATGGATTTATGTGTTTACAGACATAGTTTATGTGTTACAGACATAAGAGTTTATGTGTTACAGACATAGAGTTTAGTGTTACGAATAGGAGTTTATGTGTTACAGACATAAGAGTTTATGTGTTACAGACATAGGAGTTTATGTGTTACAGACATAGGAGTTTATGTGTTACAGACATAGGAGTTTATGTGTTACAGACATAGGAGTTTATGTGTTAAGTTTATGTGTTACAGACATAGGAGTTTATGTGTTACAGACATAGGAGTTTATGTGTTACAGACATAGGAGTTTATGTGTTACAGACATAGGATTTATGTGTTCAGACTTAGGAGTTTATGTGTTACAGACATAGGAGTTTATGTGTTACAGACATAGGAGTTTATGTGTTACAGACATAGGAGTTTATGTGTTAAGTTTATGTGTTACAGACATAGGAGTTTATGTGTTAAGTTTATGTGTTACAGACATAGGAGTTTATGTGTTACATAGTTTATGTGTTACAGCATAGGATTTATGTGTTCAGACATAGAGTTTATGTGTTACAGACATAGGAGTTTATGTGTTACAGACATAGAGTTTATTTGTTGTAGTTTTATGTGTTACAGATAGGAGTTTATGTTGTAAGTTTATGTTACAGACATTTTGTTAGTTTATGTTGTTACAGACATAGGTGTTTATGTGTTCAGACATTAGGAGTTTATGTGTTACAGACATAGAGTTTATGTGTTACAGACATAGGAGTTTATGTTGTAGGTTTATGTGTTTACAGACAAGAGTTTATGTGTTTACAGACATTTAGTTAAAGTTTATGTGTTACAGACAGGAGATGTGTAATTTATGTGTTACAGACATGAAGTTTATGTGTTACAGACATAGGAGTTTAGTTGATAGTTTATGTGTTTACAGACATAGAGTTATGTGTTAAGACATTTAGAGTTTATGTGTTACAGACATAGGAGTTTATGTGTTAAGTTTATGTGTTACAGACATAGGAGTTTATGTGTTACAGACATAGGAGTTTATGTGTTAAGTTTGTTACAGACATTAGAGTTTATGTGTTACAGACATAGGAGTTTATGTGTTACAGACATGGAGTTTATGTTGTTAGTTTCATGTGTTACAGACATAGGAGTTTATGTGTTAAGACATTTAGAAGTTTATGTTGAGTTTATGTGTTACAAGAGTTTATGTGTTACGACATGGAGTTTTATTGTAAGTTTATGTGTTACAGCATAGGATTTTTTGTTAGACTAAGAGTTTATGGTTAGATAGGAGTTTATGTGTTACAGACATAGGAGTTTATGTTACAGACTAGGAGTTTATTGTGTTACAGACATAGGAGTTTATGTGTACAACATAAGGAGTTTATGTGTTTTACAGAAGTTTATGTGTTAACAGACATAAGAGTTTATGTTACAGCATAGGAGTTTATGTGTTACAGTTACAGCATAGGAGTTTATGTGTTACAGACATAGGAGTTTGTGTTACAGACATAGAGTTTATGTGTTACAGACATGTTTAGTGTTACAGACATAGTTTTTATGTGTTAAGTTTATGTTAGACTAGGAGTTTATTCGTGTTACAGACAGAATAGGAGTTTATGTGTTACAGACAAAGGATATGTGTGTTTATGTGTTACTTAGACATAGGAGTTTATGTTGTTAGACAAGGTGTGTACAGACTAGGTTTATGTGTTAAGTTTGTGTTACAGACATAGATATGTGAGACATGGAGTTTATGTGTTACAGAATGGAGTTTATGTGTTACAGACATGGAGTTTATTGTTACAGCATGTTTATGTGTTACAGACATAGTTTATGTGTTACAGGACATAAGAGTTTAGTGTACAGACATTACGGAGTTTATGTGTTACAGCATAGGAGTTTATGTGTTACAGACATGTTTATGTGTTACAGAAAGGATTTATTGAGTTTATGTGTTACAGACATAGGAGTTTATGTGTTACAGACATAGGAGTTTATGTGTTACAGACATAGGAGTTTATGTGTTACAGACATAGGAGTTTATGTGTTACAGACTAGGGAGTTTTTTTATGTGTTACGACATAGGAGTTTATGTGTTACAGACATAGGAGTTTATGTGTTACAGACATAAGAGAACAAAGACATAAATGAATGACCTTGACCTTTGGGTGAAGGTAGGTTGGGACATTTTGCACAGAATAATGCAGGATGATGTGAGTAAGACATAAGCCAAATTCTCCGGGTGGAGAATATTCACTGAATATCCCACTTTCCCTATCATTATTTATTAATATGGATGAATCTAAATGCTTCCACACTCACATGGGAACGGGCATTCTGCCAATGCTTTCTCAAATTCGCCCATTGTGGCTTCATGCTATTAATATATTTAACCCTTACAATACTGAATTAGAATTTGTTGTCTGCTATGTATGTTTTATTTGCCATTATACTCACGAAAAACATGTTTTCACAGCACTTTAGGATCATTTCCAATGGAAATGATTCTAAAGTGCTGTCAAAACATGTTTTTAATAAGAAAAAATACAAAATATGAAACAACAGCAACATTTTCGGTTCACGCCTTTCAAGATTAATGGTGTTTAACAGCCTGTCAACAGTTAAGGTAATTTTAGGCCGGGGGCTTTACACTAAAAATAAATTGGGGTGGGAGAGTATATCCTCCCCGGGGAGGACCAAAGTTCGCACCTACCTGCCGTCATGTACCCAACCACCACAGCACAACTGCTTCGAACCAGAGGACTGTTATGCCTGTAATATAATGCTGATATAAAGAAATAACCCTAAACAGGGATTCCGCTGGGGAAAATAAAAAAATGGCCACTTCCTATTATTTTGTTTTTTTGTGAAGTGGCGTTTTTTTGTGGAAAATTGTAATTTTTTATCGCCAATTGCGAAAGTGGCAATCGCCAGCGGAATCCCTGCCTAAATATTGTGACACAGTTGATTCCGGGGAAACACATAAAAAAATATATGGTTTCACCACAACAGTGAGCATGCAAATATTTCGGGTTAGTACGAAAGCATAAGGTTCGACAATGTCCAGCCGTGCGTAAATGTTTGCCGTGGCACGAGGGAACTGTTTGAACCCCAAGGCCATAGGCCGCGGGTTCAAACAGTTCCCGAGTGCCACGGCAAACATTTACCAATGGCTATACATCGTCGAACGCTATTGTTACATTTCCGTCTGAAATATCATGCAATGTCCAGCCGTGGGTAAATGTTTGCTGTGGCACGAGGGAACTGTTTGAACGCCAAGGTTGGACATGGTCGAACGTAATTGTTACATTTCCGTCGTATTTATCATGCAATTTAAGCATACATATGTAGTACTTTCGGTACTTTGATAATCTGCTCCATTCAAACAGCTGATTTACACATGCATATTCCGGGGCAGCAGTACACGTCACGTGATGCAGCCGCATCAATTTCAAAAGTTCAGTGCGACCGTTGTTAACTGGTCTGATGACGTAATGGCGCGTTCTAGTAACGTCATGATACACATGCATTACGTAGGTGTTGGCTTGGGCCTGGAATGAGCATTGTCTACAGCCATGCTCAAACAGCACGCGCTGTACAGTTGAACACGGCTGCGAGCGGTGTTAACAATGGCAGTCATGTAACAATACTGGTTTAAATAACAATGTATTTGGATACAATTTATTTAATAGAGGTGTCCCAAAAGCAACTTGTGTCTCAATATTTAGGGTTATTATGGTAATGGTGATTTTCTATACTAACCCTAAATGATTCTAAATAACACAATTTATTCTGGGGAACAACATATAAATATATAGCTACTCATAACGGTATTGGTTTATCACAATAGTATTACAATGTATTTGAATAAAATTTGTTTTGGCTATTTTATAGGGTCCCTTACTAAGCAGGTGTTGATATTCGCAGTGTCCCAGGATCGTGAGGATCCCTGTTTTGTAGGACAGAGCTCCAGATAAGGGGTGTATTGGCGTATTTTATGCAATTATTTTAGCTGAATACGCATTGATTATCAAAAGTGGGAATACAAAATATGCACACACATTGATTTTCAAATTGAGTAGTGAAAAAGTTGAAAATTCACTCATTTGAGCTGTTTTGCAGCTCAAATAAGTGAATGTTTAAATGTTTTATATTTTTTTCTTATCCTTTGTTCCCTATTTAGTAATGAAGAAAATCAATAATCCATTTGTAAAAGTAAATTACGCAATGCTTTTGAAATCAGGGGGTATAGTACGCTTTAGACACAAAGCTTATCTGGAGCTCTGGGAGGAATCCCCGAGCTTTTAAAAAAGTCCCTATTCAACATAATATAAAAATAGGGATGTCCATGCTGCGGAATCCCTGGCCCAAAACTAAGTGCCAAATCCTTATCTGGAACTCTGTGCAACATCTATTCAACAGCAAACAGAGTAGATCGAATTTGTCGGAATATTAACATAGCACAGTCCATTCCAGTTATTTAGGGTTGAAAGGGTTAAGCTACCAAGTATTCCAATTGTTTTGACCGGTTCTTTGTATGGTTTAACCGTTTTCATGCTGAAATTTGCGGAAAATCCTAAATATTTTCCTTCTATGTGCTCAGAAGTATATGTTGCGACCACCATTTGAACAGTCTCGTTGAGACGGTTCAAATGAGTGGTCACGACATATACTTTTATTGAGAAACTAGAAATGGACGCTTGTCGACAAGCGCATGTGTATCCCCCTCCCCAGATACACAAGTAGTTTGAAAAAAGGGTGTTCGAGTTATGCTCCGGAGACAAAATCAGTGACGGAAAAACAAAGGGAGATAACTAAAGAATTAGTGATGCAAGAGTTGTCATTCTTGCAGGACACACCTTTAGGGTCGTGGTCTATGCATGTGTGAAGTTTCATGAAAATATTCCAAAGGGTGTTCGAGTTATGCTCCAGACACGAAATCAGTGCACGAAACAACAAAGGGAGATAACTAAGAAATTAACGACGCAAGAGTTGTCATTCTTACGTGCGACACACCTTTGGGTCGTCTTCTATGCATGTGTGAAGTTTAATAAACTAGAAAATGTGTTCATAGAACACGGATGTCCCACATATCGCTTTGATAATAAATGAGGCCAAATTGCAAGTCAAAATTCTCTTTTACCTGAGCGTTAAAGTTTTTGAAGCACCAAGTATGTGACCTTGACCCTGGGCTTGGCGGGGGCAGAACAAACGTGGATTGGCACAGGGCGTTAGAGGACCATTAGAGCAATGCATATATGAAATATGAAGCTGATCCGTGAAAGAAACAGAAATTATATAAGATATTTACTGAGCGTTAAAGTTTTTGAAGCACTAAGTATATGATGTTAACCTGGGCTTGGCGGGGGCGGGACGAACGTGGATTTGGCACAGGGCGGTAGAGGACCATTAGAGCAACGCATATATGAAATATGAAGTTGATCCGTGAATGGAAAGAAAAATTATAAGATATTTACCTGAGCATTAAAGTTTTTGAAGCACCAAGTATGTGACCTTGACCCTGGGATTGGCGGGGGCAGGACGAACGTGGATTTGGCACAGGGCGGTAGAGGACCATTAGAGCAATGCGTATATGAAATATGAAGATGATCCATGAAGAAAACAGAAATTATAAGATATTTACCCGAGCGTTATTTAAAGTTTTTGAAGCACTAAGTATGTGGCCTTGACCCTGGGCTTGGCGGGGGCAGGACGAACGTGGATTTGGCACAGGGCGGTAGACGACCATTAGAGCAACGCGTATATGAAATATGAAGTTGATCCGTGAATGGAAATAAAAATTATAAGATATTTACCTGAGCGTTAAAGTTTTTGAAGCACCAAGTATGTGACCTTGACCCTGGGATTGGTGGGGCAGGACGAACGTGGATTTGGCACAGGGCGGTAGAGGACCATTAGAGCAATGCGTATATGAAATATGAAGATGATCCATGATCCATGAAAGAAAACAGAAAGCATAAGATATTTACCCAAGCGTTAATGTTTTTGAAGCACTAAGTATGTGACCTTGACCCTGGGCTTGACGGGGGCAGAACGAACGTGGATTTGGCACAGGGCGGTAGAGGACCATTAGAGCAATGCGTATATGCGTGTTCGAGTTATGCTCTGGATACAAAATCAGAGCACGAAACAACAAAGGGAGATAAGTAAACAAGAATTCCGCGGAATCAGATGCCTCGCCTTGTCCCGCCTTGATCTCGAGCCTGGGCCCGAAAGCAATTTTCACTGGCCCGAACATATTATACAATTATTGACTAGTGAACCATAGAATATCAGATTATATTCTATGGCTCACTAGTCAATAATTGTTTTATTATATGATAATAGTCTGTATATAGCACTTACGACCTTATGCTACTAGACAAAAATTGAAAAAGAATTTGAAAAAAAAAATGAAAAAAAAAATGGAAAAAAAGTTTCAAAATTAAAAATAATAATGCTTGCTACTGGAGCCCAGAATTTTTTTTAATAGTCCTATATTTATCTACATATATCTGCACAGGTCCACATAATGCTACAATATTTTCAACACAGTTTACGGAAATGTAATATAATCATTTACCTGTATAAATTACCTGTAAGTGGTCAGTGGTCAGTTGCACATGCTAGCACATGCACAGGTGAATAGTCTGTATATAGCACTTACGACCTTCTGCTACTGGACAAAAATTGAAAAATAATTTGAAAAAAAAAATGAAAAAAAAAAAATGGAAAAAAAAAGTTTAAAAATAATAATGCTTGCTACTGGAGCCCAGATTTTTTTTCCAGTCAAATTGAAAAATAATTTGAAAAAAAAAATGAAAAAAAATAATGAAAAAAAAAAAAAAAAAAAAAAGAAAAAAAAAAAAAAAAAAAATGACAACAAAAAGTTAAAAAATAATAATGCTTGCTATTGGAGACCAGATTTTTTTTTAATAATCCTATATTTATCTACATATATCTGCAGAGGTCCACATAATGCCACAATATTTTCAACACAGTACCCAATGTAGTGATTTACCTGTATAAATTACCTGGTCAGCAGTGGTCAAGCAGTGGACATCTGCACATGCTAGCCCATGCTTAGCACATGGTTCTCCCAGTTTTCTATTGGTTCTCTCTACAGGTAAGGTGTACAGAGCACACGAGAAAAGGTATACAGAGCAGACGAGAAAACAGGTCTTCATCCATTATTGTCCAGTTTGTAGAGTGCGCAAAACAAAAAAGGGAGATAACTGAAAAATTAGCTACGCAAGAGTTGTCATTCTTGTGCGCGACACACCTCCGGGTCGTGGTCTATGCATGTGTGAAGTTTCATGAAAATATTCCAAAGGGTGGTCGAGTTATGCTCCGGACAGGAAATCAGTGAGCGAAAACAAAAAAGGGAGAATAACTCCAAAAATTAGCTATGCAAGAAGTTGTCATTCTTTGTGCACGAACACAACCTTCGGACTTCGTGGTCTAATTGAATGTGTTAAGTTTCATAAAAAATATTCCAAAGGGTGGTCGAGTTATGGTCAATCAGTGCGCGAAACAAAAAAGGGAGATAACTCAAAAATTAGCTATGCAAGAGTTGTCATTCTTGTGCGCGACACACCTTCGGGTCGTGGTCTATGCATGTGTGAAGTTTCATGAAAATATTCGAAAGGGTGGTGGAGTTATGCTCCGGACACGAAATCAGTGCAAGAAAAAAAAAAGGGAGATAACTCAAAAATTAGCTATGCAAGAGTTGTCATTCTTGTGCGCGACACACCTTCGGGTCGTGGTCTATGCATGTGTGAAGTTTCATGAAAATATTCCAAAGGGTGTTCGAGTTATGCTCCGGACAAGAAGTGTCTGCGGCGGACGCGGACGCGGCGCGCTGTCAAATCCATAGTATCCCCCGACGGAGTCCGGGGGATACAATAACAAAAATAAAAATAAAAGAAGGATATTTACAGGCCAAAGAATCAAAATCTCTATGTTTTACTTTCGGCAAGCGAGCTGGACAAAAACTTGGGCTTACCATATTGGATCTTCACTCAATTCATCTTCGTACACCAACGCATACGCACACATACAACTGACCAAACCCGCATGTACACTCGAGTTCACTCTGAAAAGAAAAGTGAAAGAGATGAAAACTTGTCTTGGCATTTCATTAGAATTGTCTTGGAGACAATACCAAGATGTGTTTTCATGGAAAATAAGAAAAATATGCTATATTTGTGGTCTGTTTATTGTTTTCTGCAGCATGATAAAGGTACCACAAAATGTGTATTGCTTTTTGATACTCGCTACTTCTGATTTCAATTGGGTTTTTGGCAATTTTAATTGGGTATTTAAGCAAATACGCAGCTGATCTGGAACCTTGGAATGGGTTTAACATCCCAGCAACAGGTAATTGCCAACAAGAGTGCTGCAAGTCACAAAATACGCCCGTCGAATATGGGCCAGACAGCGAAGATGCAGAAATGTGAAGCTGTCACCAAGGCAAGAAACATTAATGAGAATTTGAAAGTCTATAGCATTATTTCTTCATCTCGTTGTGCTAAACATGTATACTAATTAGGCAGAGATAGAAAAGTAGAGTGTAAAGTAGAAATGATAGGGAATTGGATACAATAATGTAGAAAAAATGGCTAAGTTAAAAAGGTGATATTTTTGTTAAAAAATATTTTTTTGGCATAAAATCACCAAGGTGCACATCTTCAATATGTGTAGAAGACGTGTGTATAGTTTCAGAACGATCGACTGAACGGTTTCGGAGGAGTTGTGTACACAAACTCTGTACCGTATATAGAATTGTATAGAAAAATGTAGAAAAAATGGCTAAGTTAAAAAGGTGATATTTTCATTAAAAAATATTTTTTTGCCATAAAAACACCAAGGTGCACATCGTCAATATGTGTAGAAGACGTGTGTATAGTTTCAGAACGATCGACTGAACTGTTTCGGAGGAGTTGTGTACACAAACTCTGTACTGTATATAGAATTGTATAGAAAAATGTAGAAAAAATGGCTAAGTTAAAAAGGTGATATTTTTGTTAAAAAAAAAATTTTTGGCATAAAAACACCAAGGTGCACATCTTCAATATGTGTAGAAGACGTGTGTATAGTTTCAGAACGATCTACAGAACGGTTTCGGAGGAGTTGTGTACACAAACTCTGTACCGTATATAGAATTGTATAGAAAAATGTAGAAAAAATGGCTAAGTTAAAAAGGTGATATTTTTGTTAAAAAATATTATTTCGACATAAAAACACCAAGGTGCACATCTTCAATATGTGTAGAAGAAGTGTGTATAAATTTCAGAACGATCGACCTGAACGGTTTCAGAGGAGTTGTGTACACAAACTCTGTACCGTATATAGAAATGTATAGAAAAATGTAGAAAAAATGGCTAAGTTAAAAAGGTGATATTTTTGTTAAAAAATATTTTTCGGCATAAAAACACCAAGGTGCACATCTTCAATATGTGTAGAAGACGTGTGACAGTTTCAGAACGATCTACAGAACGGTTTCGGAGGAGTTGTGTACACAAACTCTGTACCGTATATAGAACTGTATAGAAAAATGTAGAAAAAATGGCTAAGTTAAAAAGGTGATATTTTTGTTAAAAAATATCTTTTCGCCATAAAAACACCAAGGTGCACATCTTCAATATGTGTAGAAGACGTGTGTATAGTTTCAGAACGATCGACTGAACGGTTTCGGAGGAGTTGTGTACACAAACTCTGTACCGTATATAGAGAATACCAGGCTAGTGTCTTTTGATATCAAGTTTATCAGGCAAGGCTAGGAAACGCGTAGGAATTCCGAGGCTTGCCGAGGAATTCCTACCGTTTCCGAGCCGAGCTTGATAAACTTGATATCAAAGACACTAGCCTGGTATTCTATTTATCAGGTAACGTTTTATGCTCGAAAATGACATTAGATGACGTCGTATTCTATGGACAGAACGCGGACTTGTTTACGTTGCGTCATTACACTGACGTCATTCGGTAACGTCACGTGACGTCATCCGACCAATGGAACGTCAGTTTCCACTTCGTTGTAACCCGGATGTTTGTATCAGGTCAATGCCTGATACAACACTATGTTATCAGTCAGTACGTATTCGGTCAATACAGGGCAGGTTACCTGATAAAGAATTGTATAGAAAAATGTAGAAAAAATGGCTAAGTTAAAAAGGTGATATTTTTGTTAAAAAATATTATTTCAACATAAAAACACCAAGGTGCACATCTTCAATATGTGTAGAAGACGTGTGTAAAATTTCAGAACGATCGACTGAACGGTTTCAGAGGAGTTGTGTACACAAACTCTGTACCGTATATAGAAATGTATAGAAAAATGTAGAAAAAATGGCTAAGTTAAAAAGGTGATATTTTTGTCAAAAAATATTTTTTCGGCATAAAAACACCAAGGTGCACATCTTCAATATGTGTAGAAGACGTGTGCATAGTTTCAGATCGATCGACTGAAAGGTTTCGGAGGAGTTGTGTACACAAACTCTGTACCGTAATAGAAATGTATAGAAAAAAATTTGAAGAAACAAAAATGGCTAAGTTTAAAAAGGCGAAAATTTTATTTTTGGTTAACAAAAAATATTTTTTCGGCTAAAAAAAAACAAAAAAAAAAAAACAAAAAAAACCAAGGTAAGGAAAAAAACACCAGTGCACACCCCTTCAATATGTGTAGAAGACGTGTGTATAGTTTCAGATCAATCGACTGAACGGTTTCGGAGGAGTTGTGTACACGAACTATGCGCTTTTTCTTCAGCCGCCCGCCCGCCGCCCGCCGTGCGGTAAAACATAATACGTACCGTTTTTTAAAAACGGTCGTATAAAAACCCAATTGAAATCAGAAGTAGCGAGTATTAAAAAACAATAACGGTACCTGTATCATGCTGTAGAAAACAATAATCAGACCACAAAAATAGCATATTTTTTCTTATTTTCCATGAAAACACATCTTGGCAAGGAGACAATTCTAATGAAATGCCAAGACATGTTTTCATTTTGAAGTAAACTATTCAACAATTGATGTCTGTTGATGTGTAAATAGTAGTGTGATTATATTTTACCCAATTAACATTTTGCTTCAGAAATGATAAGAGTGACAATACTAATTACTAATTCCTTATCTGGAGCCGTGCTGGAAGGTTCCCAGGGTGTCCGGTTTGGAGATGCTCCACTGTAATTCAGGTATATGAGCGTGCGGGGACATGCTTCTGTTAATTGCTAACATGAAAAGTCATTAGCAGTCTATATCAATTACAGTGAAACCCATCAAAATTAAACAAAACTTATTTTTCTAGGTGTTCGGTTTAGAGAGGTTCCACTGTACATTTATTGCTTAAAATGGGCTTTCACAGTGCAATAACACGGTGAATTAACAAACACAAGACTCAAGGTGCCTGATCACGTGGATATAACAACAACAACAATGGCTGAAAGTAAGTATTATTTGATATTTTCCTTAATAGGCAACGGATCTTGATGAAATATGGCGCAGCAAACGCGTCTTCATGAGCTGCATTTGGTGGTCCCGTGAGTTTGGCAATACTTATGTCGTTTTTGCGAAGAATCGATTTCC
This sequence comes from Conchocele bisecta, assembly GCA_029237695.1. Taxonomy (NCBI): domain Eukaryota; kingdom Metazoa; phylum Mollusca; class Bivalvia; order Lucinida; family Thyasiridae; genus Conchocele; species Conchocele bisecta. The sequence goes on along the minus strand of CM055268.1, from coordinate 105,040,194 downwards.
GTGTCTGTAGACACGGAAATCGATTCTTCGCAAAAACGACAGAAGTTTGGGCAAAAGTACAGAGACCACCAAATACACCTAAACAAGACGCGTTTGATGCGCCATAGTTACATTAAAATCTGTTACATAATAATGACAATATACCAGAATGCGTACATTGAATCGGAGACGCTAGTGGAATTTTCAGTAATTGTTGTTGTTAACCACGTGATCATGCACCTTGACAGTACAATAACACGGTGAATTAACAAACACAAGAATTCCATCACACATAGAGCTACATCGGTCATAAAATAATTCAGCCACATTTAGTTACTCTATAATATAGAAATACAAACCAGTGTTTTTCTTTCATATTTTGGGGAAGAGGGGTATTTGAGGGTGTTTTGTTTTTTTTTCAAGTCAGGGAAAAAAGATACTTTTTCGAGGTGGGAATTGGGCCTTATAGCTCCGAATATTTGGGTGGAAAAACTAGAAAATATGTTCATAGATTAAAGATGCCCCACTTATCGCGTTGATAGTAAATGAGGCAAAATTCCAAGTCCAAAAGGGGAGATAATCCATGTCCCGGGGGTCGAATAAAAATCGAATTTGCACATCTACTCATCATAACGAAGCTACATACCAAGTTTCAGGTCTGTAGCTAAGACGGTTTAAAGGTTTTATGAGTTACAAGGCAAAATTGCCAAATTCCAAGTCGAAAAGGGGAAGATAATCCATGACCTGGGGGTCGAATCAAAAATTTAAATACACTGCGCCTCTACTCATAATAAGGAAGCAACATACCAAGTTTCAGGTCTGTAGCTATTACGGTTTAAAAGTTTTACGACTTACAAGCCAAAATTGGAAAATTTTAAGTCGAAAAGGGGGAAATAATCCATGAACCCTGGGTCGAATCAAAACTAGATTGGTCAGTAAGCGAGGCTTACGGAATACCCCCCGCGTGGGCCCAGGTACCCCTAAAATATGTAAAAATTTCCAAGTGTGTGGGCTTGTGACCTTGACTCTGGGCTTAGCGGGAGTGGCATGCTCGTGAATTTGTGGTAGAGAGAGGTCCATCGGAAATAGAAGTTATAACCAATTTCTCTGATGTTAAATTTTGTAAAGAGACTAAGTATGTGACCTTGACCTCGAGATCAGCGAGAATTTGTCACAGCATGATAGTAGAGCCTTAGAGGAATTCATGCATGAAATATTAAGAATTTTCGATGCAAGAAATAGAAGTTATAACATATTTCTCTGATGTTAAGTTTTGTAAAGAGACTAAGTATGTGACCTTGACCTTGGGATCAGCGGGGATTGGACGATCGTAGATTTGTCACAGCATGATAGTACAACCTTAGAGGAATGCACAAGTGAAATAATAAGAATTTTCAATGAAGGAAATAGAAGTTATAACTTATTTCTCTGATGTTAAGTTTTGTAAAGAGACTAAGTATTTGACCTTGACATTAGGATCAGCGGGGGTTTGAAGGTCGTGGATTTGGCACAGCATGGTAGTAGAGCCTTACAGGAATGCATGTGTGAAATATTAAGCATTTTAGATGAAGGAAATAGAAGTTATAACAATATTTCTCTGATGTTAAGTTAAATTGTAAAGAGACTAAGTATTTGACCTTGACCCTGGGATCAGCGGGGGTTGAACGGTCATGGATTTGGCACAGCATGGTAGTAGAGCCTTACAGGAATGCATGTGTGAAATATTAAGCATTTTAGATGAAGGAAATAGAAGTTATAACAATATTTCTCTGATGTTAAGTTTACGGACGCACGCACGGACGCACGCACGGACAACCCGACTCCAGTATACCCCCCACAACGAGTTGTGGGGGGTATAATAAACTACACATTTACTCATCATAAAGAAGCTACATACCAAGTTTCAGGTCTGTAGCTAGTACGGTTTAAAAGTTTTACGACTTACAAGGTTGGTGACGGACCGACAAGGGAAACACTAAATGCCCCCTCCACTATCGTGGTGGGGAATAAAAACACTGCAAAACTGACCTGGAACACCAATCAACCTGCTTGGCTTCGGACAGCTTCTTGAAGCCGGGAAACAGCTTCGATGACAATCCCGGACTGACATACTTGAACAGGCAGAAGAAGAAGGCAAAACTGATTACGACCTGGGGGTAGTAGGTCGTTTCGAAGGTTATAATCTCTATAGTTCCCATTGATGAGCACTTTCACTTCATGCGGCATCAGTGCGGCGTAACCTGCAATACAGTTGAAGGTTAACTCTTAGAATGCGGGAAACAAAATAGTCGTCTGCTGTTGTGTTATATTTGATCTTCTTTCTCAATAAAAGCATAGTTTGACAGCACTTTAGAATTCTAAAGTGTTGCCAACGCATGTTTTTATAAGAAAAACTGAAAATAAAAAATAAACAGCAGACAACAAAAATTATATTTTGTCGTCTGCTGATTATTTTATATTTTCCATATATCTCAACAAAAACATGGTTTGGCAGCAGTTTAGAATCATTTCCAATGGAAATGATACTAAAGTGCTGTCCAACCATATTTTTATGGAAGAACAAGAACAAATATGAATCAACAGCAGACGACAGTTTTCGGTTCCTGTCTTTAAAGGGTTAATTGGGAAATTTGTCAATATATATTTTTTTCTATTTCCTTCATTTCTCAATGAGTGTACCATCCAGACACTTATAATCGTGCTACGTCAGTTTTCGCGCTCCAGATCAAATATGGCGACGACTAGTGAATATGTCAGTTTTGTCATCGAGACTCAACGCACAATATATATCGTGAAGTGATTATTAAAGGTACATGCCCACTCAGTAGGCACAAAATGTTCTTTGTAGGAATTAAATAAGTGTATAATTGTGTCACTATTCCACCAGTTCTAAAAATTACGAGTGCCCGCTATACTGATATAATCATTTACTAATATTTATTTTACTCATAGTGACGCGCGGTGGTATCAGGCTATTTTCATATGCAAATTAGGCATGATATTTTTTAATTATTTATAATAATTAAATGCGTCACCTGAAAAAATAATATTTTAAACAGATTATAAAGTATGATCATTGCACATCAAACTAGAAAATGTGTTCATAGAACACGGATGCCCCACATATCGCTTTGATAATAAATGAGGCCAAATTCCAAGTAAAAATAATTTTTTTACCCGAGCTTTAAAGTTTTTGAAGCACCAAGTAAGTGACCTTGACACTGGGCTTGGCGGGATCAGGATGAACGTGGATTTGGCACAGGGCAGTAGAGGACCATTAGAGCAATGCGTATATGAAGTATGAAGCTGATCCGTGAAAGAAAACAGAAATTATAAGATATTTACCTGAGGTGTTAATGTTTTTGAAGTACTAAGTATGTGACCTTGACCCTGGGCTTGGCGGGGGTAGGACGAACGTGGATTTGGCACAGGACAGTAGAGGACCATTAGAGCAATGCGTATATGAAGTATGAAGCTGATCCGTGGAAGGAAACAGAAATTATAAGATATTTACCCGAGCATTAAAGGTTTTGAAGCACCAAGTATGTGACCTGACCTTGACCCTGGGCTTGGCGGAGGCAGGATAAACGTAGATTTGGCACAAGGCGGTAAAGGACCATTAGAGCAATGCGTATATGAAGTATGAAGCTGATCCGTGAAAGAAAACAGAAATTATAAGATATTTACCTGAGCGTTAAAGTTTTTGAAGCACTAAGTATGTGACCTTGACCCTGGGCTTGGCAGGGGCAGGACGAACGTGGATTTGGCACAGGACAGTAGAGGACCATTAGAGCAATGCGTATATGAAGTATGAAGCTGATCCGTGAAAGGGAACAGAAATTATAAGATATTTACCTGAGCGTTAAAGTTTTTGAAGCACCAAGTATGTGACCTTGACCCTGGGCTTGGCGGGGGCAGGACAAACGTGGATTTGGCACAGGACAGTAGAGGACCATTAGAGCAATGCGTATATGAAGTATGAAGCTCATCCGTGAAAGGGAACAGAAATTATAAGATATTTACCTGAGCGTTAAAGTTTTTGAAGCACCAAGTATGTGACCTTGACCTTGATTTGGCACAAGGCGGTAGAGGACCATTAGAGCAATGTGTATATGAAATATGAAGCAGATCGGTTGAAGGATGAAGAAATTATGAGACATTTACCCGAGCGTTAAAGTTTCGTGACGGACGGACGGACAAGGGTAACACTAAATGCCCCCTCCATTATCGTGGTGGGGCATAAAAATAAATACAGAGAATAAATAGTAATGTCCGTTAACATTTGAATGAAACATGGTTATCGCCCCTGTTATCAGTATGGAAATTAACTTCTGATATAAGATGTATAATAATGCCAATCATCATGTGGGGTAATGGTGAATGAATGTTTATTTTGCCAGAAAATGTCTCAGATGATGTCTCTGATATAAAGCACATTGTGTGTCTACTGAGAGGGCATGTACCTTTAATAATGTGAATTAAACGATGCATGCCTTTCTTGTTTCCATGACGGTCACACCATATTTAATTCACATTTCCTTGCCTTGAACGGCCATTGTCAAATTGGTGGCCATCGTTCTGGGTTTGACATCACATTTTTGGACCCTGTTCTGGGATTGGCCCCAGTACTAGGATACAGCACCGGTCTGGGTCTTACATACATAACAAGAAGGTGTGACCCTTTCACCCCTAAGTAACTGGAATGGATTTTGATATGTTAATTTTGCAATCAATCCAATTATCACAAATGGATTTTCAGACAAGCTCATTTATGAAAAAGGGGTGCTTTTGTTCTAAAAATAAATAAATAAAAAATTACTTGCAAAAAGTGCAGATCCTGATTGAGATGGCTGGTCACGAGCCTGCTCATCTGGTTCTACACTGTTTGCCAATACCACTATACAGGTTTGTAGTGTTGAAAGGGTTAACTGGACCCACATACATGTACACAGTCCAAACCAGGGGCATAACAATCCCATAATCGTGTGTTAACCCAATTCATGCTGGTGATACATCATTTCGTTTAATAATAAATCAGAATATTTTTCTTATTTCTTACCAAAAGTGTACGTTGTTATCACTCATTTGAACCGTCATGCAGACGGTTCAAATGAGTGGTAACAACATATACTTTCATTGAGAAATAAGAAAATTGGGGAAAAAAATGTTAATTTTAATATATATGTATCAGTATCCTGCATGAAAAACATTTCAAATGCGTGGTAGCAACAAAACTTTGCATTAAAAAATAAGAAATTTAACCCTTTTCATGCTGAGGATACGACATTATGTTTGCTGAAAATCCAAAATATTTTCCTTCTATGTGCTCAGAAGTATATGTCGCGACCACCATTTGAACCGTCTCGTCAAGACGGTTCAAATGAGTGGTTGCAACATATACTTCATGGAGAAATAACAAAAATAAACTATTTAATAAATTTGATCCCTGTAAAGGTGTATTCCGAAAGGAATGGGTTAAGGAAAAATGTTGGGAAATGTTTATACATTTTTATACACATACCGGTACATATGAAAACATAGCCGCCACAAAATGGGTCAATGTTCACTTGTAGGGCCAGATTTAGTCCATTGGCAGAAAAACAAATCCTTCAGACTGGTTTTAGACGACCAATTAACCCCAGGAAACTTAGTCACAAGCACTTCTTAAGTTCTTATAATCAAACTGATATAGTGTATATTAGAAACACACTAGAAAAGCAGTTTATATAGCTTTGCAACCTGTATACCCCAAGTAAAACCTGCACATTTATGTAGTAATGTGTATAATGATCAAGAACTACACTCACTGTATGCAAGTTGTTGTTTTACAAATTATGAGCTACATCAGCGCATTTCTTTCCAGAAATTGTGACGTGGCCTGTAGCCTATTTCACCAACATTGCAAAGTATACTTATCTAGCAAAGTATACTTCGAGGGAGAAATTTTCAATTTAAGGATAAATTTATTAATTTTTATTAATATACTGAATTTATTACATTATCACAGCCAAAATGACAGATAATAAATTCATTATAATAACTTTGCATACTTTTAATCATCAAATATATGCAGTCGTTAGTTCTATATGAAATAATGCATTTTGGAAAAAATAAATGATTACTCCCTGAAAGTATACTTTGCAATGTTGGTGAAATCGGCTACTGGTCCTTCTGAAACACAAGCGTGATTTTCACCAAAATTGTGACAAAACCAATACAGTGAAAATTTGCAACACATAAAAATCAAATAATGGTACATTGTAATACTAAATAGTCACTAAATTACAATGGATTATAGCAACTTTCAATATAGGAATGAATGGCCTTTTTGTGGAATTTAAAGGGGTATAAACTTGGAAAAGTCGCGGGAATACTGGACGAAGCGATAAAAAATTACAATTTTCGAAAAAACGGGCCAATCAAATGTTAGGGAATTGTGTAAATATATTTGTGCTGGAATTATTTGTGATTGAACAATTGAATAAGGATGGTGCATGTGCATGATGTATATTTAGTTTGCCTCAAATGTGAAATCATATTTCTGATTGTGTTTGTTTGTTTGTTTATCGTGTTTAACGGCCTATCAACAGCTAAGGTCATGTAAGGCCGGGCAAACAGGTTCGATCCCATTTTAACCTGCTGCATTGGGGGGAAAATCCCAAAATCAGAACAGAATATTTACATCGAGAAAAAATATATTCGGCCCTGAAATTAGAATAACCTGACCTGGAGTCAGGTCCATACCACACCAAAGTCACTTGGCCCCTCCCCCTAAAATATAATTACGTAATACTCATATAAAGGGGTATAACCAGATTCAACTGTCACATACAAAATGCCAAAGACGTATGTGAGGGCCAAACCAGGGGCCCGTTTCACTAAACTTCCTACGACTAAAATGTTCGTAAGTGCAAATTTAAGATTGTCTGTAAATTTCAATTGATGGATTTACATTTATTGAGCATAGGCTGCATATGCAGCCTATGCTCAATAAATGTAAATCCAACAATTATTTACAAGAAAACATTGTTAATGTGAAATTTACAGACTATCATAATTTTGCACTTACAAACATTTTAGTCGTAGGAAGGTTAGTGAAACGGCCCCCAGGTCTCCAGTCGGAATTCCGGTAAGGATGAACTCCGATATGCAGCCTATGCTCAATAAATGTAAATCCAACAATTATTTACAAGAAAACATTGTTAATGTGAAATTTACAGACTATCATAATTTTGCACTTACAAACATTTTAGTCGTAGGAAGGTTAGTGAAACGGCCCCCAGGTCTCCAGTCGGAATTCCGGTAAGGATGAACTCCGATTGCTAAATTATTCATCGCATACTAGTACTCCCACCTGCCACCCACTTCTGAATTTGAAGATCGGCCCCTATTATCAGAGCTTCGTGTCGAAAGCGTACTATACCCCCTGATTTCAAAATCATTACGTATTTTATTTTTACAAATGGATTATTGATTGTTTTCATTACTAAATATGGAACAAATGATTAAAAAAATATAACAAATTTAAACATTCACTTAATTGAGCAAACGCTGTTTGCTTTTTGCAGCTCAACTAAGTGAATTTTCAACTTTATGACAGTATTTTCACTACTCAATTTGAAATTCAATGCGTATTTTCACATTACTGTGCGTATTTTGTACTCTCCCACCTTTGATAACCAATGCGTATTCAGATAAAATAATTGCGTAAAATACACCAATACGCACCTTATCTGGAGCACTGTATTATATAGGGGGAAAAAGCGTTGTACATTACTTACTAGTCACAGACTTTATAATCTCACTATGACATGGGGACCCTGATTGATTGATTAATTGATTGTCTGCAATACAGATGGGAATGTACACATGGGTGCACCGTAACAATCAGCACTAAAATACAATCAGAGCTCCAGATAAGCTGTGTGTCCAAAGAGTATTGTACCCCCTGATTTCAAATTAAATATGTATATTACAAATGGATTATTGATTTTCTTCCTTATTAAATAGGGAACAAATGATAAACAAGAAATGCGTCTGTCGAACGCAGATGCCACCTGCAGCATATTTGAGAAACTGTGACAAATTGGTTAACCGAAAAGTGTGACGGACGGACAGACGGACGTTCTTACATTACTATACTTATGTGGCTTATCACATGTTAAATATTAGCCACATAAAACGATTGTAACCAACCCTATCCTTTACCAAGTCCATAACCCTGTGGGGCTAGCCACATAAGTACCCTAATGTGTGCCCGGACGGACGGACGGACAGACAGACGGTCCAAACACTATATGCCACCCGTTTCTTCGAAACCCGGTGGCATAAAAAAACATAAAACAAATTCAATCATTCACTTATTTGAGTGTATTATGACTTTAACTTATTTATACTGTAATAAAGTTGAAAATGTACTAACTAAGTTGAGTTGCAAAAAGCAAACAGTGTGTTTGCTTTTTTTGCAGCTCAACTATGTACATTTTCAACTTTATTACAGTATTTCCACTACTCAATTTGAAAATCAAAGGGTATTTGCACATTGCTGAGAGTAATTTATACTCCCACTTTTGATAAGCAATGCGTATTCAGCTAAAATAAGTGTGTAATATCCGCCAATACGAACCTTATATGGAGCGCTGTGCAATATCAAATTCTTAGCACTAAGAGACAGTGTCCTGAGCCAGTGCCAGGCACACTTACAGTAAGCTCACTACACCAGATAAGATCACTTATATTTTAGCATTGATTATCAGAAGTGTGAGTACAAAATACTCACATCAATGTGAAAATATGCATTGATTTTCAAATTGAGTAGTGAAAATACTGTAATAAAGTTGAAAATTTACTTAGTTGAGCTGCAAAAAGCAATGGTTTTTATCATTTGTTCCCTATTTCATAAGGAATAAAATCAATAATACATTTGTAAAAGTAAAATAAGCATTGAATTTGAAATCTGGGGGTATAATACTCTTTAGATGCAAAACTTATCTGGAGCTCTCACCATTCAGGACAACACTACCTCCCGCGGGACACAGATTTCCTGTGAGCGTCAAACGATCAGTGAATAGGCATATCTCTGGGATATTCTGTAATTCTTGTACAATGTTTGAAGCCCGTTCTTCTTTTGGCAAACAATTCTCTTCCCAGTTGTTTGGACATTTCAAAGTGAATGAAGACCCATACAGTGCTCCAGATAAGGAATTAGTAATTGAGTATTTTCACTCCATCATTTGTGAAGCAATTGGGTATTTCAAAATTTTAATTGGGTAAAATAAAATCACACTACTGTTTACACATCAACAGACAGCAATTATTAAATAGTTTGCTTCGAAATGAAAGCATGTCTTGGCATTTCATGAGAATTGTCTCCATTTCATTATGAAATACCAAGATGTGCTTTCATGGAAATAAGAAAACTATACTATATTTGTGGTATGTTTATTGTTTTCTGCAGCATGATAAAGGTACCACACAATTGTTATTGCTTTTTGATACTCGCTACTTCTGTTTTCAATTGGTTTTTTGGCAATTTTAATTGGGTATTTAAGCAAATACGCAGCTTAAATGGAGCTCTGGACCCATATATGTATCATTGTATTTGAAATCGTTTTCAATATATTAATATGATCCTGATTTCGTATTTCATTGAACCTGGACAAAAGCAGCTTCAATACATTTATTTATTGAAACTGGGTGTCGGATTGCTCAGCCACTTGTTAAAATCATCTTTCACTGGTTCACCATCTAGTTCTGAGTATGTAACTAATTACACTGCATTACATAAGAGTTATGACGGAGTAGTCTTTCCAAATGTGCATTTGAAGCGTTCTTTGTAAATTACTTTCTACTTCGTGGAAAGTGGCCCAAGAATTTTGCTAATACACAATTTATTAGGTAAGTTTATGGTAATACTTTTGTGTCGTATTGTAGAATTTTCTCTCAATAACAAACTAGCGAAATGTGAACGTCAACACCCTGCAGGTTTTTTTTCTATATTTTAGTGCGCTAAGTGTAAATGCTATTTCGCATATTTTTACTGTATAGCGTGGTGTAGCGATATAATGCAACCTGTTGCCTATAAAGTGGAAAACATGCAGCTAGTTCACCATCATGCTTGCTTATAAGATTGAATATTATAATCCTCACAAATTCCTGTGCTTGAAGAAGCCTCAAACGAAGGTCTATAATTCTATTGGCTCACAATTAGAGACCACATGCTAGTTGAAGTAGCCTGCCACAAATTGAATCAGGGCATGGTGATCACTTTCCAAATGTCAGCAAGCTAGGTCGACAAATATTTTGCATATATTTTTTTCTTCATAGTTTGCTTGCTCTGCTACATGAGTATGATGGTGGGTCTAGTTTTCAGAGTATTAACAAGTTCATCAACTAGCGTTTTTTTTTTATAAAACATAACATATGAGCTAACTTGTCAGTTCAATCCAATGGTAAACATTTCTTCAAAATAAGATTGGTGTTAGGTCAAAATTCGCATTAGCGCGTTTAACAACACAGGAGTCAGCCATCTTGAATCTTGACTTATGGTTGGTGTTTACGGGTTATGTTCCGAAAGTGTCAATAAATCTGCTAATTCGTCCCAGTGAAGGAAAATTTGAAACTTTTCTATTGTTTATGATTTTAACAATATTAAAGAGCAGATTAATGGTTGACGCAGAAAATCACGGTAGGTTTGTGAACAAAATGACCTAAATGGCAAAAATTACCAGTATTTAGTCCAAAGACTGGATTTGGTGACATTTTTAAAGGACTTAATGTACCGGTACATCAAATCATGCTTATTTTAATCACCTAACGTAAATGACATCGCGGCTGCACACATGTCTATAAATTACAAAATATGTGAATACCCCGAAAACTCTGACTATATACCCCGAAAACTCGCGTCTCGACCACTCATACAAAATAAGTCACAATGAACCAGGGCTCCAGATAAGGCATTAGTAATTGGGTATTGTTACTCCATCATTTGTGAAGCAATTGGGTATTTCAAAATTGTAATTGGGTAAAATTAAATCACACTACTGTTTACACATCAACAGACAGCAATTATTGAATAGTTTGTTTCGAAATGAAAACATACCTTGGCATTTCATTAGAATTGTCTCCTTGGAGACAATTCTAATGAAATACCAAGATGTGTTCTCATGGAAAAATATGCTATATTGGTGGCCTGTTTATTGTTTTCTGCAGCAACATAAAGGTACCACAATTGTTCTCATTGCTTTTTGATACTCACTACTTCTGATTTCAATTCGACAATTGGGTTTTTGGCAATTTTAATGGGTATTTACGCAAATACGCAGCTTATCTGGAGCCCTGATGAACTGTTGATAATCGCCTCAATCGCAGCATTCGAAGTGAGAAGAATGCACAAATAGTCAAATAAATTACAAACCCACCGTGATCTCCAAATTAACTCCAATTTAATATCTAGACTAAGGTATGACGGCAGCCATCTTTTCTACCAACGGAAGTGACGTGATTTACCTTGGGCATTTGTTAGTACTACAAAAGATAGAGTGATATATCTGCATGAAACCACAGCCAGCTCTGGAGTCACCTTAAGTTAACATTTTAACTGGGGATCTTTTTGTCATTACACCGGTGAATGGTATTGCGTCATGACAGTCAGCTATGTAGGTCAATACAACATGGCGGGCAATATTTACGATGTCGAAACCACACATGCACACTATATCTCGTATTCTTAAAGACAATAAGATGTAAGTGAATGTAGTATGTAATTCATTTGGAATTCTTTATTGTTAGGCTTGTGTGTACCCATTTAATTATTAATGCACCGGTGAACGGGTTCCTAAGGCTAGTCCAAACACTGGATTTGGTGGCATTTTTAAAGGACTTAATGTACGTCAAGTCATGATTATTTTAATCACCTGACGTGAAGCACATCGCGGCTGCACACATGTCTATAAATTACAAAATATGTGAATACCCCGAAAACTCCGACTACCCCTGAAAACTGGCGTCTCGACCATAAATCACGTCACTTCCATTGGTTGAAAAGATGGCTGCCGTCAGACCTTAGTGCAAATATTATATAGGACTTAATTTGGATATCACGTTTGGTTGTCGTTCATACCACAAAGTGCCTGTGATAAATTACTGATGTACTGGTAGTCCGACTACTGGTTTCGTCGAACACTGGCGTATGAAAACGCTGACGTGTACCCTATATAATACGTTTTTTTCGATCCAAGAAAAGGTCAGTGGTCAACCTCTCAAATATACATTGCCAAAGGGCTGTGCTACCTTGTACATCAGTTGATCACTTACGTTAAATTAATTTTATTGTCATTTTTTCCGAGTTATGAATCGATTTTCTACTGCAGCGTGCAGACGCTTCCGTAAAAGTAAGCGTTTTCTTGATACAGACTTTCAAAGACAAAGCAGTCAATTCGTCCTTTAACCAACTCGTCCTCACATGAAGTTGTACACGAGTCAATATTGCACCCTTTTCAAATTAAAAACTCTACAATTTGCAACAAAAAATGAACGCTTTTAAAGTAACCATAAAACAATACCAGACCATTAACATATGTGGCTGTGACTTTATAATATGGGGTTTGCTACCAGTGTATATCCAGATCAGCCTGTGCTTCCGCACAGTCTGATCAGGCTCGATCTGCACTGTTCGCAAATCCATCAATGAAACACCCGTCCTGCTTCTAACAAACAATATAGATCGTTATCACGTTACATGAGTGTGTTATTTGATCAGGAGCTAAATGGCTCACAAAGCCCTAAGCCCCGCTTCTCCAGTTTAGGGTGTTTTGGGGGAAGATGGGACATTTAAGAACATTTTAATATAATAAAATGTGAAAATCTTTTGAGTAGAGTACGCAGGCGCGGATCCAGGACTTCGGGTTAGGGGGGGGGGGGGGCGTAATTATTTTGCAATACTTGACTATATTATCGAACGCGCTAGGGTGGTCCGGGGGCGTTCCCCCACCCCCCCCCCCCCCCCCCCCCCGGAAATGTTTTGAAATCTACATCGCATTTCCTGCGTTCTGGCGCATTTTGGAGCAAATAAAAACCCAATAAACAATAAATTCACAACGAGAACGTAGAAACGTGCCTTGTAACTTGTAAAAAAATCTTTACTCGGCGAATTTTAGGGGGGGGGGGGGGTCGGTCCGCCCGACCCCCCCCCCACCCCTCCCCCCCTGAATCCGCCCTTGGTACGTGCATTGCAAATATGAACTACATCATCCCAATTAAGCCACTGCATGCACTCTCCATCAACATTGGAAAGTGAGCCTGTATTAATTATCATTACATGTATCTTACACAATGTGACATCGTTCAACAACATACACTAAATAGGTGGGTGACGAGGGCACCCAGTAGATTCGCCGGACCAATCTTAGGATGCTTCCAGCGCCCCTGATATGGGCACGAAAACCGTTGCAGCTACACAACCGCCGGCGTTAATCAAATTGCCCCGATGTTAATGTTTCTGAACATCTATCTATCGAAAATATAAACTCGATCACAATCAACCAGTTTGATTGGATGTGCATGAGCTTTAGCACATCTCCGGTTAAATTACCAATTAAGCTGCCTTCTTTCAAACACAATGATCAAGTATTATGTAATACAAAAACTAACATATATAGAGAATACCAGGCTAGTGTCTTTTGATATTAAGTTTATCAGGCAAGGCTAGGAAACGCGTAGGAATTCCGAGGCTTGCCAAGGAATTCCTACCGTTTCCGAGCCGAGCCTGATAAACTTGATATCAAAATACACTAGCCTGGTGTTCTATTTATCAGGTAACGTTTTATGCTCGAAAATGACATGAGATGACGTCGTATTCTTTGGACAGAACGCGGACTTGTTTACGTTGCGTCATTACACTGTCGTCGTTCGGTAACGTCACGTGACGTCATCCGACCAATGCATGGAACGTCAGTTTTCACTTCGTTGTAACCCGGATGTTTATATCAGGACAATGCCTGATACAACAATATGTTATCAGTCAGTACGTATTCAGTCAATGCAGGGCAGGTTACCTGATCAATTGGCATGATTGGCACAGGCGGTGGTGTATACTGCATTGTCAGGGGCGCCGGAAGCATCATAATATTGGTCCAGCGAATCTTCTGGGAGCCCACTCATCAAAGTTTATGCTGTTACCACTCAGTTGAACCGTCTCGCCGATACGGTTCAACTGAATGGTAACAACATACACTTTTGATAAGAGCTGAGAAAATTGCAAAAAAAAAAAATCACATTCCGTTTTTTGTATACATGAATTACAAATATGTTAAAATTATTGATCCGGCCGTGGCCGGACCTGTCGGACCGGTTCCGACGCCCCTGTATGTGAATATGACCTGTCAAATGGGGCTTATGGGATTTGTGACCAGTGTAGCTCCGGATCAAATAGCACACTCATGTGTAGCCGGATAACGGTCTATATTGCTTAAAAGCGTGACAAGTGTTTCGTTGATGAAATGAATAACAGTGCAGATCCTGACCAGACTGTGCACATGCAAGGTTGATCTGGATCTACACTGGTTGCAATATACTATTAAGCCCAATTTCTCTAGTCACAGCCACAATGTGACTGGAAAAATGAGGATTTATGGCATTTTAATCATTCTAGATCCTTAAGTATCAGGTAACAAACTTTGTATTGGCCGAATACGTATTGACTGATAACATAGTGTTGTATCGGGCACTGACCTGATACAAACATACGGGTTACAACGAAGTGAAAATGACGTTATGTTGGCCGGATGAAGTCCCGTGACGTTACCGAATGTCCCTGTTCTGTCCATAGATAACGACGTCATCTGTGGTCATTTTCGAACCTAAAACGTTACCTAATAAATAGAATATCAGGCTAGTGTCTTTTGATATCAAGCGTATCAGGCTCGGCTCGGCAAGCCTCATAATTTCTACGCGTTTCCCAATTTTGCCTGATAAACTTGATATCAAAAGACAATATCCTGGTATTCTCAATTTATCTGTGACTGTTGCTGGAGAAATGAAGAGTATTTTTTTTGTGTGGCCAGTACAGAACTAGCTACAACAATTCGCCTCCGATATGTTATCTACGAGATGTATGGAGTGGGGTAACAATTTTGTTTCTAGTATAGATCCCGATCAGTGACTAGAGAACATGGGTTTATGATATACGTATGGCCAGTCTAGCTGCTGGTTTGTGACTAGAGAAATAGGATTTACAGCATTTGAATCTAGCCTAGCTCCTGCATGTAGCATATTTCACCAACATTGCAAAATATACTTATATAGCAAAGTATACTTTGAGGGAGAAATTTTCAATTTTTGGATAAATTTATTCATTTTTATTATACTGAATTTATTACATTATCACAGCCATTTTGGCTGTGATAATGTAATAAATTCAGTATAATAATTCTGCATACTTGTAATCAACAAATATATGCAGTCGTTAGTTCTATATTAAATAATGCATTTGGGGAAAAATAAATGATTACTCCCTCAAAGTATACTTTGCTAGAAAAGTATACTTTGCAATGTTGGTGACATAGGCTACTGATCTGAGAAAATGGGCTTATGTTAATTGCGCCCAGTCTAGCTCTTGATCTGTGAACAGGGAAACAGGGTGTATGACATTTGTGACCAGTCCAGTTCCTGATAATTATGTGACTGGAGAAATAGGGCTTATGGTCGTTGCGACCAGTCTATCACCAGACCAGCCTGTGCATCTACACAGTCTGTACAACATCTGCACTGTTCGATATTTCATCATTGAAACACCCGCCGTGCTTCTAACATGCAAATTGATCATTATCAGGCTATATGCATATGCTACATAGCTACACTGGTCACAAATGCCATAAGCCATATTTTCCCAGTCACAGCAACGCAGCTGATCTGATGTGCAATTCTGAGCATGTGTAATGTTCATGATAGAACACCTATCATGAACATTACACATGCTCAGAACTGAATATATGACAAACCATAACGACCCTGACCCTTATCCAATTGAGACACGCCATGTGATTTTGTACCCAGGAAAATGTGCATTTTGTCATGATATTATATTTAATACAGAACCTGTGACTAAGTCAAGTTAAAAGTTGACAAAATGTTCATAGCAAATGCGGAATAATATTCCGCATTTGCTATGAACATTTTGTCAACTTTCGATTACGGAAAATATCGTAAACTTTGTAAATATGTTTCATGACATATCGCACAAGGTATTCTTGGTAAAAAATCATATGACGTGTCTTAATTGTGCTGATGAACATCATCTGACCTGGGTCAACAGTAGCCACAAATCACATGTCATAAGCCTCATGTCTCCAATCACGACCGAGTGACTGGATTGAACCAAATGTGTGGCTGTGTGGCAAAATGGGGGCTTATGGGATGTATGACCAGTGTATCCTCTGATCAAATAGCACACTCATGTAGCTTGATAGCAATATATTATGATAGAATGGTGAACAGTGTAGATTCTGATCTGTTTGTTTATTTGTTTGTTTATTGGTGTTTAACAACCTATCAACAGCTATGGTCATGTAAGGCCGGGCAAACAGGTTCGATCCTGTTTTAACCTGCTGCATTGGGGGGGGGGGGGGGGGATCCCAAAATCTGAATGGAACATTAACATCGAGAAACAATATATTCAGCCCTGAAATTAGAATAATCTGACCTGGTGCCAGGTCCATACCACATTAAAGTCACTTGGCCCCTTCCCCTAAAATAGGATTACAAATAATCGTAATACTCACATGACCGCTACACACAACAATTGTCGTCTGCTGTTGCTTTTATACCTTGCCTTATTTCTCAATAAAAACATGGGTTGAAAGCACTTCAGAATCATTTCCAATGGAAATGATTCTGAAGTCCTGTCAAAGCATGTTGTAATTTTTTCTAAAATGCAGTCAAAGCATGTTTTTGATGATAAAAATGGAAAATAGAAATTAAACAGCAGACGACAAAAAATTAAGATGGCGGTGTGGGTTAAAATATTTTCCATAAATTTTCGTCATGTCTCGTCCAAAATATATACAATGGAACCTCTCCAAACCGGATGCCCCAGGGTGTCCGGTTTAAAGAGGTTCCACTGTAATTCTGGTATATGAGTGCTGCAATACATTTTGTATGCTTTGCGATCACGAACAGGCATTACCAATATAAGTACAGTACAGCTATAAAGTTACCCAAATTGAACAAACGGATGCCGTCTTGCTGTCCGGTTTAGAGAGGTTTTACTGTATTGTAACCAGTCAAAGAGACGGTTCAAATGGTGTTCACGGCATATATTTTTGAGAAGAAATGAGAACAGAAAATGCGGCGTGTCGGCACACAAAGGCCGGGCAAACAGGTTCAATCCCGTGTTCACCGTTTTCACCTGCTGCATTGGGGGGGGGGGGGGGGGGGTGTGTCCCAAAATCAGAACGGAAGATATTACATCGAGAAAAAATATAATTCAGCCCTGAAATTAGAATAACCGGACCTGGTGCCAAGTCCATACCACACCAAAGTCACTTGGCCCCTTCCCATATATGTAAAAATAATGACGGACAGACAGACAAGAATAACAACACTAAATCATTAGTAAATGCCACTCCACTATCTGTAGCCGATTTCATCAATATTGCAAACTATACCGTACTTATCTAGCAAAGTATACTTTGAGGGAGTAATCATTTATTTTTCCCGAAATGCATTATTTCATATAGAACTACCGACTGCATATATTAGATGATTAAAAGTATGCAGAATTATTATACTGAATTTATTACACTATCACAGCCAAAATGGTGTGATAATGTAACAAATTCAATATAATAAAAATTAATTTATCCTAAAATTTAAAATTTCTCCCTCAAAGTATACTTTGCTATAAAAGTATACGTTGCAATGTTGGTGAAATAGGCTATTGCATGGTGCCAGGTCCATACCACACCAAAGTCACTTGGCCCCTTTCCCTAAATGTAAACATAATGACGGAGAGGCAGACAGACAAGAATAACACTAAATCATTAGTAAATGCCACTCCACTATATGTAGCCGATTTCACCAACATTGCAAAGCATACTTTTCTAGCCACGTATACTTTGAGGGAGTAATCATTTATTTTTCCCGAAATACATTATTTCATATAAAATTAACGACTATATATATTTGATGATTAAAAGTATGCAGAATTATTATACTGAATTTATTACATTATCACAGCCAAAATGGCTGTGATAATGTAATAAATTCAGTATAATAACAATTAATAAATTTATCCTAAAATTTAAAATTTCTCCCTCAAAGTATACTTTGCAATGTTGGTGAAATATATAGGATACAGAGCATGGCGTGCCATAATAAAATAGAATGATGGCCAGAGGCACAAAGATCAACGCAGAATAGCGTGGTTTAGGGTCAACAATCTAATAATAATAATACAATGTTTTAAACTTACATGTATGAAGATGTGCAGGGACAAAACAGTATCAGCAGTTAAATCACACCATAAATACCAAGATCAAATCATGGGTATAAATACCAGCGCTCCAGATAAGTTTTGTATCTTAAGAGTATTATAACCCGAGGTTTCAAATTAAATGTGGATTTGACTTTTACACATGTATTATTGATTTTCTTCCTTATTAATTATTATTGATCATCAATGCATATTCTGCTAAACTAAGTGGGTAAAATACGCCGATGCGCGCCTTATCTGGAGCTATGAAATATGTTTTGATCCACAATGATGAGAAAGTGAGTAAAATGCCGTTTTTGACCAGTGTAGGCCTATATCAGCTAAGGGCATATACAAAACTAAGGATTAAACCCTTACGATGCTGAATTAAATGTTATCGTCACCTGTTGATTTTTGTCGAGCCCGCTTGCGGAAAGAGAGACATAGTGATCACAATGACGCCCGGGTGTCCGTGCGTCCGTGCGTCTGTCCGTCCGGACAAACGAGAGCTACATTGTGAGGTTAACACAGTGATGGACTTGTAAGAGATGCTGATTCCGTTTTTAACCTCGTTATGAATTGCTCTTGTGGGGTTATTTACTCTTATGGGGTTGTTTTTTTATGTATGATTGATCTTTACGGGGTCTGATTTAGGATAGGTTAGGGTTAGGATCCCCACAATGTAATTATAGTATGTCCGTCCGTCCGTCCGTCCGTCCGTCCGTCAGTCAGTCAGTCAGTCCGTCCGTCCGTCCGAAATATGTGTTAAAGTTTTTAAATACCTTATATCTCTGCAGTCCTAAGTCACATTGACTTGAAACTTCATATGCTTATTAGTCATCATCCATTCATGCAGTATCCCACTCATGCGGCCCCTGTGCCCAAGGTCAAGGTCAAATGACTTAGAGGTTTGCGTTAAAGTTTTCACATACCTACTATCTCTGTAACCGCAAGTCAGATTTGCTTGAAACTTTTCTTGCTTATTGGTCATCATCCATATATTCATTCTGTGTCCCACTCATGCGGCCCCTGTGCCCCAAGGTCAAGGTCAAATGACTTAGAAGTTTGCGTTAAAGTTTCTGTCAAAATGTGCGTTAAAGTTTCCACATACCTACTACTATCTCTGTAACCGTAAGTCAGATTTGCTTGAAACTTCGTATGCTTATTGGGCATCATCCATATATTCATTCTGTGTCCCACACATGCGGCCCCTGTACCCCAAGGTCAAGGCCAAATGACTTTGCGTTATTATAAAATCTGCGTTAAAGTTTTTACATACCTTATATCTCCACAACTGTTTCTCCAATTTACTTCCAACTTTCAATACTTCCTTTTCATCATCCATATTTTCATTCCATAGCCTGCCCATGTGGTCCACATGCCCAAGGTCAAGGTAAAATGACTTTGAAATTTGTGTTAAGGCTTTTACATACCTTATATCTCCACAACACTTACTCCGATTTACTTCCAACATCCAATACTTCTTATTCATCATCCATATTTTCATTATATAGCCTGCCCATGTGGTCCACATGCCCAAGGCCAAGGTCAAATGACTTTGAAATTTGTGTTAACGTTTTTACATACCTTATATCTCCACAACACTTACTCCGATTTACTTCAAATAATTCTTTATTATCATCCATATTTTCATTCTATAGCCCACCCATGTGGCCCACATGCCCAAGATCAAGGTCAGATGACTTTAAAATTTGCGTTAAAGCTTTTGCATACCTTATATCTCCACAACCCTTAATTCAAACTTCAAATGCCTCGGCGGGCTCGACATGCGGGCCGCGACCATCTGGTTTATTTTCAATTTTTCTCATAAAAAACATGATTTCACAATACATTTGTACTTTAGAACCATTTCCATTGGAAATGATTATAACGTGATGTCAAACCATGGTTTTACTGAGAACGAAGACAAACTATCAAACAACAGCAGAACAATTTATGTTTCCCGTGTTGTAAGGGATAACGTCATATTCACCTATTTTCCCCTATAAACAATGAGTCTATAACCTATTTTCACCTATAAACAATGATGTCATATTCACCTATTTTCCCCCTATAAACAATGATGTCATATTCACCTATTGTCCCCCTATAAACAATGATGTCATATTCACCTATTTTTCCCCTATAAACAATGATGTCATATTCACCTATTTTTCCCCTATAAACAATGATGATTCTCAAACTTGACAAGCCAGCTGATCAGGAACTACACTGGAACATGTATAAACAGTATTTGGCCCCATTTTAGCACAGTGGTCATATACGAGACACGCCATGTGATTTTGTACCTTCGGACATCTGCGTAATTTCATTACATACGTTTACAAAATTTACAATATTTTTCATAAATAAAGTCAATCTGGAAGGGTGTTACCAGCTTTTCAGAACAGAAGGGGGGGGGGGGGGTGGGGGGTCGAAAATAAGAAAATCATATATATGGCTATCAACAGCTATGGTAATTTAAGGAAGGCCGGGCCAACGGGTTCGATCCCACATAAGACAATTCCAAAAATAAGAACAGAATATTTACATAAAACAAAATATAGGGCCAAAGCAGGTCTGCGTTAAGGATGAATCCCGATCATTAAATTACCCTTCACATTGCTCCCAATCAACCACAGATATCTTTGATGAACGTCAGCCGAATTATTCCAAAATGATGATCAATATCTACATTGGTCACACACGTCCTATGTATAGCCCCAGATCAGCCTGCGCAGTCTGATCTGGGCCTATGTTGGTCGCCATTCCATCAATCGAACATTGTGCCTCTGGGTAAGTTTGCATCAATATAAAGACATATGATGATCTGTATCTACACTGGTCATAAATGAGACACGCCATGTAATTTTGTACCTTCGGACATCTGCGTAATTTCATGAAATACGTTTACAAAATTTACAATATTTTGACGCCATTGACGAATAATATTGTAAATTTTGTAAACTTATTTACGCAGATGTCCAAGGCACAAAATCACATGGCGTGTCTCAAATGCGCTAAGATAGCTTTTCTCAACCGGTGTCACATACAAAAGATTATTTGTTATCATTGTGGTGCAGGTAATCAAATCTTGTGCACTATATCTAGCATTTCATATTTTCTGACTTACTTTTTGTCTCTATTTTTAGAACTCATCATGCTGACACATAATATAATCTCTTAAAGCCGGGGGCTGTTTCACTAAACTTCGTACGACTAAAATATTCATAAGTTCAAAATTATTATACATGTGTAGTCTGTAAATTACACATTAACAATGTTTTCTTGTAAACAATTATTGGATTTAAATTTATTGAGCATATGCAGCCTATGCTCAATAAATGAAAATCCATCAATTGAAATTTTCAGACTGGTCATAAATCCCATAACCCCCAATTTCTCCAGTTACAGTCACATAATGTTATAAGGAAAACTTTAGTTACAAGTGGATCGTATTATTGCATGCTGACATCAGAATAACCGAGCCGTCATAATTTCACATGACCTCAGTTTGTACAAATTACTACCTTGTTATATTATTAGTAGAGCGATTTTGGAGTTATTTATATCGTTTACATCACGCAAGTCTGCCGTTATTAATTTAATATCATTGAAATGAATTTCTGTTAATATACTGAATTTTATTTTGGCTGTGATAATGTTATAAATTCAGTATAATAACAAGAATTCCGCGGAATCGAATGTCTCGCCTTGTTTCCACCTTGACCTTGACCCTGGGCCCAAGAAAAACAAATGTAATAGTCATATATTCATATACATATCATAGTAAAGGTGTGCATAAATTTTGTTGACTGTAGCTGATAAGGTGTTGAAGTAATGATCGTAACACGAAAACTTAACATTGAAAGTATTACAAACATAGAGTTTGACTTTGACCCTGGGGAACGAGAAAAAAAAAGAGTCCTATATTCATGTACATATCATAGTAAAGGGATGTATAAAGTTTGATGACTGTAGCTGATAAGGTGTTGAAGTAATGATCGTAACACGAAAACTTAACATTGAAAGTATTAACAAATAGGGTTTGACCTTGACCCTGGAGACCCTGGTTTTTTTTTAATAGTCCTATATTCATCTACATATTATAGTAAAGGTATGTATAAAGTTTAATGACTGTAGCTGATAAGGTGTTGAAGTAATGACCGTAACACGAAAACTTAACATTGAATGATGACGCCCCCGCCGCCGCCGACGCCACCGGAAAAGCAAAACCTATGTCTCGCTTTCTGCTTCGCGGGCGAGACAAAAATTAATAAATTTATCCTTAAATTGAAAATTTCTCCCTCAAAGTGTACTTAGCAATTTTGGTGAAATAGTGCTACAGGATGAGGCAGACTAGGCGGATTTTTTTTTGTATGCTTATAATTAAACAAATCCCCGGGGTGGTGGCGGGGAGAATGCTCCCTGACCCCCATTACGGGACTTGGTTCGCCTCATCTGGTTTTTACCTCTGGTTACGGCCCCGAAATTATTTATTTATTGACTTAAAGGTGTTTAACGGCCTATAGTTAAGGTCATTTTAGGCCGGGTTAATGGGGTTGAATCCCATATTTCACCTACTGAAATGGGGGGAATTCCAAAATCAGAACTGAATATTTACAGAAACAAAAGGCTCAAATGGGCCTGTATCGCTCACCTGAAATTATTATCCTCATTATAAAGTAAATCAACAAGAGTTGTCAGAAGACAATAAATCGCGCCTGGTGGTGCTTTAGTTTAACGAAGCTGTGTGAAAGGAAACAGAAATTAAAATAAATTTCCCCAAATGTTCAGGTTTGGGAAAGCGCTAAGATTTGTGACGTTGACCTTGGGGTTAGTGGGGGTCTGATGTCATAGATTTGCCAGGGCATGATAGAGAAGCATTAGAGGAAGAGATGTGTAAAATATCAAGAGCAGCGATGAAAGGAAACAGAAATTATAACAAATTTCCACCAATGTTAAGTTTGTGAAAGCACTAAGATTGTGACCTTGACCTAGGGGTTAGCGGGGGTCTGATGGTCGTGGATTTAGCATGGCATGATTGACAACCATTAGAGGAAGGCATGTATGAAATATCAAGAAGTGGGGTGAAAGGAAACAGAAATTATAACAAATTTCCCTCAAACGTTAAGTTTATAAATGCACAAGGATTCGACCTTGGTCTTGGGATTAGCGGGGGTATGACGTTTGTGGATTTGTCACAGCATAATATTGCATCATTAGAGAAAGGCTTGTGTGAAATATCAAGAAGTGGGACGAAAGGAAACAGAAACTATAACAAATTTCCCTCTACATTAAATTTATGAATGCACAAAGACTGTGACCTTGACCTTGGGGTTAACGGGGTTATGACGGTCGTGGATTTGTCACAGTATGATAGGGAATCATTAGGAGAGGCATGTGTGAAATATTAAGACGTTTGATGAAAGGAAACATAAATTGTCACAAATTTCCCTCAAAGTTAAGTTTATGAATGGACTAAGATTGTGACCTTGAACTTGGAGTTAATATGGGTATGATGGTCGTGGATTTGTCACAGGATGATAGTGAATCATTAAAGAAAGGCATGTGTGAAATATTAAGACGTTTGGTGAAAGTAAACAGAAACATTGTGACCTTGACCTTGGGGTAAACGGGGGTATGACAGTCGTAGATTAGTCACAGCATGATAGTCAATAATTATAGAACGGCATGTGTGAAATATATAAACGTTTGGTGAAAGGAAACAGAAATTATAACAAATTCCCCTCAAAATTACGTTTTCGAATTTTTTGAAGACGGACAGACAGACAGACAGACGGACGGACGGACGGACAGACACTGACCACGACGCCGGGGGTATGCCATAAACACTCCTTCATTTGGAAGGCGCGCTAAAAATGGCACAGACTGTCGATTATATATACCAATTACCATCAAAATGGTTCATAAAAAGTAATTTGAATAATTGTTCAGGTTGTCTCAAAATATGTACAGTCCATTGGGGGGAAACGGATCACCGGGAAAAACGGATCAGTTTTGCATTTCCATCCTTGAAAGTGAAAACATAAGCAATTTATAAAACATATAATACCATAAATCATAACATCTACTACCTCTGTAGCCGATTTCATCAAAATTGCAAAGTATACTTTTCTAGCAAAGTATACTTTGAGAGAGTAATCATTTACTTTTCCTGAAATGCATTATTTTATGATTCGCATATTAAAAAACACAAGAACACATCAGATTGAATCACTTGATTTATCTTCACCATAAAACACATTGTATTTTAGTTACAACATCAAAATGATATTGGAATGTATGTGGCCGCTAATGAGCCCCGCTAGGTAATGCCAATGAATTGGCACCGTGACTGAGGCAATGGGAAAATGCCATGGACCGAGGGTCGTCCAAGATGTATTGTACATTATATTGGATTAGTTAGGCACTGAATGTTATATACATATAAATGCACACACATACACACATATGTATATAATATCTGAAACACACACAGAAAGTGCCTGATGTTCAGCCATTTGATTGAGATAGGAAACACACGCAGGAAACACTGATGGCTGACATTTATGATGTAATAGCCAAAATGGGAACACACGGCAATGCAGTGCCAGGACACGATAGAGCATAAGCCTGGTCCCCAGACCTGCAATTGTCTCTTCCTTTCATAGGTACTTCATTAAGAACCGTTGTAAAAGGGAGATGCAACTGCAAGTTTTAAATGGACAAAAATCCTTTTTTATTTATTTGTCTTATCTAAAATAAATAAATAAGTCATTTATTTCAAATAAGACTATTGCAAATGGATGAAAGTGAATTGATCGACCCCCGGCCCCTAGAATTTTCCGCTCTCTTTAGCGACTGTGGTTGCAGAATTGTATATATTGTATGTAACTATCTGGTCACTTAGTTCCATGTCCTGTGGTGGTATCAGGTTGCTCGCAGGTATCCACCGTGACACTTCTGTTCTTGCCAAGCATGCCCTGTGTAGTGTGATGTCTGGTTCCGTTCGGGCTGGCTGCAGTCGTAGTTGGCTTATAATCTGGTCCAAGTACCCATAGGCGTCGCCAGGGGGGGTTCGGGGGGGTGCGAATGAACCCCCGTTTCAGTTTTAACTTTTGGATGCAAATATGACTATTGGTAAGGAAAGTACATAATACGTCACTGCTATTGGATATAGACTGTTTCTATTTCAGGAATACATGTTGAATATGTATGATCGCGATGTCAACTAGTCTAGAATCGGCTTCGACCTCCAATTTAACTCCAGTCTCTGTGGCTGTTGAGAGATTGTGGCGAAAAATAAGCGCCTGAATTATAGACATACAACAACAGCAACAACAACAACAATCGTTTGTCTGCATCATGAAAAACTCTAAAGATAAAAGCCAACAGAAGTTGGACTCCTACTTTGTACCCGGGTAAAATGATATTTTCATATGTGTACATATTCATCCCCCACACTGCACGTACCGGTATGTTCTTGGCAACATGCATCTAATTTCATGGTGACAATATTCAAACGTAGTGTATAGAACTGACGACTGCATATATTTGATGATTAAAAGTATGCATAATTATTATACTGAATTTATTACATTATCACAGCCAAAATGGCTGTGATAATGTAATAATTTCAGGATAATAAAAATTAATAAATTTATCCGAAAATTGAAAATATCTCCCTCAAAGTATACTAAATAAATGCTTTGCTAGAAAAGTATACTTTGCAATGTTGGTGAAATAGGGTACTGAAGACGACTGACCCGATATTTTGAAATTAAGCGTCTTACAAAAGTGATTTTTTATGAACCTTTCGACCTTTTGGTGGCCATCTTGGATGATGTAATCATCCGATTTCAACAAACAATGCTCCATACTGATCGTCTCCTCGATACCTTCTACAGTGTATTTGATATATGACATATTGACCTCCTGGGCTCCGCCCATGTTTGATGCCGGGGTCGTCATTTTAACTCGATCATTCCTGCCAAGTGTCGTCAGAATCGGTCTGGCAGTTCATGAGAAGAAAATTTAAGAATAGACCATCCTCTGTGAAGTTTGGTCAACTTCGGCACAGCAGTTCAGAAGAACACAATGTCGGAAACATGTTGATGGATGGACGCACGACGGATGGACGAAAATAGCTCAAAACAATAGCTCAAGTGAGTAAAAAATATATATTCAGCCCTGAAATTAGAATAACCTGAACTGGTGGCAGGTCCTCACCAGACCATAGTCACTGCATAAAAGTAATATGATTAATACTAATCTTACTACTTTTATAATGGACACGGATTTGAAATATACAACATCCTTGTGATCACCAGCTGGTGCCTGGAACCTCTCCAACACGAACACCGTAATTTTGCAATCATCCTTTATTGGCACGCAATCGAGTGTATAGTGGATTTTCTTGAAAATAACCTACGTCTCGGAGTCCCGGGTCGGCACCCATTCGCAGACGACCAAACAACACCCTCCCTCTAGGCGACCCAGCTTGTATCCGACCCTCTAACCAGCCAAACTGTGTGTATAGCTTTTAGCGAGTACTTTGTACACTGACTACCCATCTCAGGGAAGCACATTAGATATCAAATTCATGTTATTTACCAGCACAAACCAGATTGAACTAGCTTGTGCTGAGGTCTGCTGTCAAAATGTATCCGGTAGTACTCAATAGACCAGTAGTCGATTTCACCAAAATTGCAAAGTATACTTATCTTGCTATTAAAGTACACTTTTAAGGAAAAAAATTCAATTTAAGGATAAATTTATTAATCTTTATTTAATGAAATAAAATATTTTCTGACCAAATTATTATACTGAATTGATTACATTATCACAGCCATTTTGGCTGTGATAATGTAATAAATTCAGTATAATAATTCTGCATACTTTTAATCACCAAATATATGCAGTCGTTAGTTCTATATGAAATTACTCCCTCAAAGCATACTTAGCTAGATAAGTATGCTTAGCAATTTTGGTGAAATCGGCTACAGGCTATAATGTTACAATATGAAGATAATGAAAAAATTTATTTCATGAACTAAATTTATATAATGAAGCAACAGGTTCAAAGTATATTAATATTTTATTAAATAAATTACAAATTAATTGTATTGAAACATACAAATTCTATTACACGTACATGTATAATCTCAATTTTTTATTTTTAAGTTATAGTTTTAGTTCACATATTTGAATAATTTATTAAAAATTCAATATGTGAACTATAACTGACTTATTGGTTGCCCCGCCTTCTTCGCGTACACATGTCTGTTTCAAATGTAAGTCCCGGCCATACGCGATACTACTACGTTATTGGCCATTTGACACCGCAGCGCACATGTACACGTCATAATAGGATGCGTGCCACGTGCATTTCCGACAAGCCGTGAAGTCTGGACTAAATATAACTTTGCAAGTATTGGAACATTTAATGAATACATTTATGTGATTAATTGAACGACTAAATGCTATGCTTTCATTGGTCAAGAAACTCGGGTAATCAATAAAGTTTGATCAGGGTCTGCATAAAGCATGCTTTTAACAATTTAGAATCTTATTTAAGTCAGGTACGTTTGCTAGCTGGTCAGGAGATGGCAATAAATATCAGGACTCCTGTGGCTGTGACTGGACAAATGACACTCCTGATTCGGAGTGACATTTCTCCAGTCACAGCCACATGAAATGGGGCTAATGGGATTTGTGAACAGTATAGCTCCAGATCAAATAGCACATTCCTTTAGGCCGACAGCGATCTATAATGCTTGTTAGAAGCATGACGGTTGTTTCATAGATGGAATGGTGAACAGTACAAATCCTGATCAGACTCTACGGATGCACAGGCTGATCTGGATCTACGCTGATCGCAAAACCCATAAGCCACATTTCTCCAGTCATAAAATGGGCACACACCCAGGAGAGCATGCACTGTCCTAGGCATGTGATTGACCTTGAGGATGAAGGTCACAACAATCATACTTGCAACATACATAACACAATGAGTGCGGGTTATCTTTTTCGCTTGTTCCATCGTTTACTAGCACCATCACTTTTACTGTCTGCAGCCTTCGTTCCAGCAGCAGCAGACGCCTTGTGATTTGAATGCAGGAAGTCAAACAACAGCTTTGCATGTTGGGTATTTCCCATAATTCCTGCCAGTTCCTCTTCACTCAGGGTAGACAACTCACACAGGTCCTGCACCTTGTTCATGATAAGGCGATAGTTTTTCGAGTTAACACCGGGCATTTTTAGAAGCATGTCCTGAGGGTTGTGGCTGTAGCGGTCTGACCACTCAATCGTGTCGTCTGCTGAACTGACAGTCATTGCAGTGGCGGCATTTGGCTGTTCCCGACCCGCCTGAAAGTAAGATTTATTTATTTAATGGTGCAACAGCTATAAAGCTAAGGTCATTTAATGCCGGATTAACAAGGTAGAATCCCATATTTCAACTATTGTGATGGAAGGGGGTGGGGGTGGGGAGAGAAATCAGAACTGAATATTTACAGACTATATATATTCAGCCCTGAAATTACTCCCAACCAACCACTCATGTAAATTATATTGAAATGAATGGCGTTTTAATGTCCCAGCAACAGCTAAGGTCATATTCATATAGGGACGGGACCAAGTTTAAAAGTCTCTTCCGACAGACCATACTATTCTACCCCTGAGCCAAAGCTCATCCCTGCAAATGTTCGAACAAAGAGTTCTACCAATTGACTTCACACATTGCTCTGATTCATTAATGCTAACATTTTCCACAGGTATGTGGAACTCATAAAGTCGGAACAAATCCACCAAAAATATACACAAATCGCCTAATACTGCTAAATTTGTATATAAGTATAATAAGTATTAGTTTTGCACTTACAAACTTCTTAGTCATACACATTTCAATGAAACAGGCCTCAGAGGTATTACCTTGAGATCTTCAAACAGCTCGGCCGTGGCGTAGGGGCTCTGGCACCAGAGAATACGCAGCTTCGGGAAATGCATCGTGAGCAGGGTGAGACGGGACGTCGTGTCTTGGAATGACACGTCACTCGACATCTGGTACTTACCCTGTAGAACACAAAATAGATGGACAATTAACCATTTCACCCCTAAATAACTGAAATGGACTGTGATCTGTTCATTTTCCAACCAACTTGAGTCATTGTGTGGACAAGGAGTCCGAAAATTAAAAATGGCCGCCAAGGGGAGATAAGTCATCGGAAATTGCCATGATAAACATTTGGTCATACATGTACAGGTATATCATTGTTGATGAATGGTCACAAATTATTTCAATATGTATTCCTACGGCAGTAGTAAAGGAGTGCATTAGAAATAGGTTAATCGCATTGTAATTTTGAAATTTGCGGCGTACATTTGTATATCAGAAAATGATAGGTTGGAAAACATGTTTAATGGCTCCGCTAGCGTCATAAACAGATTTTCCGACCTATCATTTTCTGATATACGCCGCAAATTTGAAAATTACAATACAGTTAACCCTATAGTGTACCGAATTTGGTTATGATCCATCAAGTAGAACTCTAGAAGTTATTGCGTGGACAAGCTGTGCCCGCCCATACAAGGTGAATACATAATACGTATACAAAACAAACTAAAAAACAAATATCTCTGTCACCTGTCTGCTCGTCCCTAACAAAGAAATATGGCGCTGTCAATGTCAATTGGGTGTCAAAATCACATTGTGTTTACAAACCCTATCCATGACGTATATTCATAGCTTACATCATAGCTAGGGCTTACACTGTCAAAATAATTAGAATACGGGCCGAGTTAACGTGCATATCCGCGCTGTTTGCAAGAACATAATAAAAACGAGTACAGGTCTTAAAAGACTGTTACAGCTGATCAGGAACTACAGCGGCCGCAAAATACTTCTCGTGCCAGTCACAAAGTCTGTTATAGTAATGAAGAATAAACGTGACAAACCAAACTACATGAGCACCCTGTAATGTGGTGTACATGTCCTACACAATCAGGGTCTACACATTTTGTAGCTTTATGGTACATATTACAAATTTAATAAAAGGACAGACATGGACATATTGTAATTTGAATATTGGTAGGTGTACGATCAGTACACTGGTATACTGGAGGCCGTTTCACTAAACTGCGTATGACTAAAATGTTCGTAAGTGCACATTTAGGTTAGTCTGGAAATTTCAATTAATGGATTTACATTTATTGAGCATAGGCTGCATATCAATAAATGTAAATCCAATAATTGTTTACAAGAAAACATTGTTAACGTGATATTTACAGACTATCATAATTTTGCACTTACAAACATTTTAGTCATGCGATGTTTAGTGAAACGGCCCCCTGGTGGCTGTTCAACACCTATACTGTCACCTTTTTGTTTAGTAAAACCACAGGCTGTTTTTGTTTGTTTGTCTGGTTGTTTGTTTCCAACACTAGAATCGGAACATAGGTATATGCACTTAAACATATTTTGTGGACCTGTAGCCTATTTCACCAACATTGCAAAGTATATTTTCCTAGTAAAGTATACTTTGAGGGAGCAATTTTAAATTTTAAGATAAATGTATTAATTTGTATTATACTGAATTTATTACATTATCACAGCCATTTTGGCTGTGATAATGTAATACATTCAGTATAATAATTCTGCATAGTTTTAATCATCAAACATATGCAATCATTAGGTCTATATGAAATAATGCATTTCGGAAAAATCAATGATTACTCCCTCAAAGTATACTTTGCTAGATATGTATACTTTGCTGGAATTAACTGGAATTATAAAACCCCTCTAAACCGAAAACCCCTCTAAACCAAACTTTTTCAGTCTGTCCTCAGGGTGTTCAGTTTAGAGGGGTTCCACTGTACAACCATTCTAACTGTAAACTTAGGGACACTCTTTGTTGTAAGATATCATATATATCCGTGTACTTATTACATATTTTTGGCCCATACAAACCTGCAAGGAGAAGGACTTATTTGGATCAAACTCGATCAGGAGTACCGGACGTTTGTAGAAGCGACACATTGACACACACTGGTTGTAGAGGCGGCCATTGTTCAGCGAGCCAATCAAATCGCTAACACTCTTACGTTCCACGCAAATGTCCGGCGTCAGAATATAGTCACCAACCTGAAACAAAAGGTGAAAGGTCAATGGAAATGATTCTCATACACTTTCAAAATATGTTTTGCTAAGGAATTGTGAATGAATTTAGCATCCCAGCAACAGCCAACATCATTTACGGACTGGCACAAGTCGCATCCGAAAGACCAGTAGGCTGGAAATACTATGAAAGTATTTTTGATGGCCGAGGCGAGGTTTGAACACACAACCTCCGTATTGAAAGCCAGAATATTAAAGTCATGATATGATGAAGAAAACCTTAACAAAAAGACATACAGAACGAGTGTTTCAGTGACCGTGTAAAGGTAAAAAAGGTGAAGGTCATGAAAACGGTTACCTCTAATGTAACAGGCTCAATCTCGATTCCGCGTCGGTGAATCAGGGAAGGTAACTCACTTCGGAATTCTCTCATGTCCACAATAACCTGCAAATATAAGTTATGTTTTCAGAATTTGTACTTGAAGTTTAATTTTCAACAACTGAGTACTGGGGCCCGTTTCACTAAACTTCGTATGACTAAGAAGTTTGAAAGGGCAAAATTATAATAGTCTGTAAACTTCAAATTAGCAATGTTTTCTTGTAAACAATTATTGGATTTCCAGAAATATCCAGACGATTCTAAATTTCTACTTACATACATTTTACTTGTAAGAAGTTTAGTGAAGCGGACCCCTGATGTACTGATTCTGTTTTGAGTGTCTATGCGCTTGCAGCCTATGCGCCTTGCAGTCTATGCGCTTGCAGCCTATGCGCTTGCAGCCTATGCGCTTGCGCTTGCAGCCTATGCGCTTGCAGTCTATGCGCTTGCGGCCTATGCGCTTGCAGCCTATGCGCTTGCAGTCTATGCGCTTGCAGCTGCAGTCTATGCGCTTGCAGCCTATGCGCTTGCAGTCTATGCGCTTGCAGTCTATGCTCAATAAATGTAAATCCATCAATTGAAATTTCAAGACGATCCTAATTTTGCACTTACGAATACAAAGTTTAGTGAAATGGGCCCCCGATTTTGAGGATGAGATCAAGCATGAGCTCAGAAAGCCTTCAAGATGAGTATATATCCTCTGTGACCAGTGTATAATAAAAACCGGTGATAGCCGAGGAATCTGAAAATTAAAAAGTTCAGTCATTAGCTTACATCATAGGATTGTAGACATGAATTGATACTGCTCGACACATCACAATATGTACATTACATTTTGCATTTATAAAGCATTTGCCTTCTACAAAAATACAATTTTGTTCAGCAATCTGAAATCGCTCTCATATTTTGTCAAATACTTGCTTTGATGTGTGTCACAGGAAATGTGCAAAACAGATTTGCTTGCTTTATAGCAACAGTCATTGTCAAATTAGGTCGATGTGTGATGATTTTTCGACGGTCACCGGTAATTAGTATACACTGCAGCTCCATTATAACGCGGTCGCGTATAGCGCGATCTCCATTATAACGCGGGTCTTTCGTGGATCCAAAAAAAATATTAAAAAAATCGAGAAAAAAAGAGGGAAAAAAACAAAGAAAAAAAATCGTCGGACGTCGTAGTCATCGTGTAATTAGTTGATTCGTGATTTCTGCAAGTTTATTCAAACAACGAAGTTCGAAGTCCATGAAAGGATTATTATTAGTATGTTAGCAAATGTAATACATGTACCTTTAATCAGGTAAATCATGTTAATAGGCATATTTATTAATCAATTCAATTACACATAATTGTCGCTAATAAATGGTTGCGTGTTCGATCGCCTTACTTTTTCTTTACTCCCAGGTGTAATATTTAGCGTTTTATAAATAGACTGGTGTTTCAGCATTATCTGGCTATGGGATCACGTGGTCTATTGTTTACACTGCAGCCCACGGCAATCTCGCTTAAATCGTAAATTTCATTCATCAATATGACTTGCAGCGTAAACAATAGATCACGTGACCCCACATCCTGAGATTATGCATGTATCAACCGCATGAATAGGCAGGACACGTGACCATAGGCATTATTTATTATCAATTAATCCATTTAAGCGTCTGTTGATCGCGAGTAGTATACATTGTAATAAGCGTCTGTCTATCGCGAGCACTATACAACGTAATAAGCATGATTTTATAAATAACTCATATGTTTAATACATTAATACATACAAGTTTGTATGTCATAGGCATTATTAATAATTACTTTAACTTCTGTTCAAATGACATGATTTTATATGGGTTCGTTGCTAATGGAATTCCCGCAATAGTTGGTAACCGAAATGCGAATGATACCAGTAACCCGTGCAGTACCAGTACCCGTGCATGTCCCGAAATTTTATAACGCGGTCGGATTCGATCGCGGTTTGAAATCTTGGAGCTGCAGTGTACTAGTATTACTACAGACGGAAACATTTCCACCGGTGTTAGAGACTTTCACCTCTTAAATTCCTACCGACCATTGTATTATCATTTGCTTTTAAATTCACATACAAGAAAGTGCAGATGCATCAAATGAATGCATGGTGTTCATAAAAATCAAAAGAATATTCACAATAAAATTCACTGATAATAATTAGTATCACCAATTAGCTACTGGGAAACGCACATTAATCTATAGTTTCTCACAGCAAATAATGTCCAAATATGTAGGGTTAGTATGGTTGTACTTAACAATGTATTTGGATAGAGCTCCAGATAAGCTGCGTATTTGCTTAAATACCCAATTAAAATTGCCAAAAACCCAATTGAAATCAGAAGTAGCGAGTATCAAAAAGCAATAAAAATGTTGTGGTACCTTTATCATGCTGCAGAAAACAACAGCCCACACATATAGCATATTTTTCTTATTTTCCATGAAAACACATCTTGGTATTTCATAGACATGTTTTCATTTCGAAGCAAGCTCTTCAATAATTGCTGTTTGTCGATGTGTGTTGTGTGATTATATTTTACCCAATTAAAATTTTGAAATACCCAATTGCTTCAGAAATGATGGAGTGACAATACTCAATTACTGATTCCTTATCTGGAGCCCCTGTTTGGATATAATTTGTTTTGGGAAACCCCTACAACACCTGTTGTGAGGGGGAGTTGGGAAACTGAATAGTTATATAAAAGATATATATATTCGGCCAGAGTCACTTAGTCCCAACCTTATAAGTAATTAAATTAGTACTAATCTTACTACTTTTATAATATGTATAACCGGGTTCAACTCTCAAGTAACAAGGAAGCCAACAATGTACCCTGAGTAAAACCGATATTATAGTAATGAATGGCCTTTTTGTGGAATTTATCGGGGTATAAACTTGGAAAAGTCGCGGGAATATGGACGAAGGCCGGAAGGCCTTGTCCGTATTCCCGCGACTTTTCCAAGTTTATACTACTTTTATAATATGTATAACCGGGTTCAACTCTCAAGTAACAAGGAAGCCAACAATGTACCGAGTAAAACCGATATATAGTAATGAATGGCCTTTTGTGGAATTTATCGGGGTATAAACTTGGAAAAGTCGCGGGAATACTGGACGAAGGCCGGAAGGCCTTGTCCAGTATTCCCGCGACTTTTCCAAGTTTATATCCCCGATAAATTCCACAGAAAGGCCATTCATTCCTTATAATTCCAGCATTTGAAATAAATTCATCAAGAAAATATTTTATTTTCCGTTTTCTTAAGAATTATTTTAACTGCGCCTCACGAGTTATGGAAAGTAGTTCGGCGTGGGAGTTTACTGGGATATAAATTTTGGACAGAGACTTGCTACGGGCCAATCAAATGTTAGGGAAT
This sequence comes from Conchocele bisecta, assembly GCA_029237695.1. Classification (NCBI taxonomy): domain Eukaryota; kingdom Metazoa; phylum Mollusca; class Bivalvia; order Lucinida; family Thyasiridae; genus Conchocele; species Conchocele bisecta. The sequence goes on along the minus strand of CM055268.1, from coordinate 105,004,859 downwards.
TGTGTAAATATTTTTGTGCTGCAATTATACCTTGTTCTCTGTCTGTGATTCAGCCTGGCCGCCTTTACGAGTGTTGACATTTGAGCTTGCGGAAGAACTGGCATTCCTCGCGAGATTTACGTCATCCTCACTCTTCCCCTCTCTCTCTTCCGGGATCACCATCGTCTGGAAATAAAGAGCGATTGATTGTGGCTGTGACAGGAGATTTATGGCTGATGGGATGTGTGACTAGTGTAGCTCCTGATTAAATAGCACACACATGTAGCCTGATAACGATCTACATTGCTTGTTGGAACCATGACGGATGCAGTGCAGATCCTGATCACCATTGTCTGGAAATAAAGATTGATTGATTATTTTATTTTAACAGCAAATTTAACTTGATTGAAACATACAAATTCTATTTCATGTATAATTAAAATTTTTAGTTTATAGTCTGATCAGGGTCTGCATTGTCTGTCATGAGGCAAGTTTTTAACAATTTAGAATCTTAATCAAAGGTGCGTTTGTTAGCAGGTTAGGAGATGGCAATATCCCGAGCAACATTTCTCCAGTCACAGTCACAGCCACAAATGTGGCTGTGACTGGAGAAATGGGGCTGATGGGAATTTTCACAAGTGTAGCTCCTGATCAAATAGCACACACATGTCACCTGATAATGATCTATATTGCTTGTTGGAACCATGACGGGTGCTTCGTTGATGGAATGGCGAACAGTGCAGATCCTGATCAGACTGTGCGAATGCACAGGCTGATCTGGATCTACACTGATCGCAAAACTCGTAAGCCCCATGACTGGAGAAATGGGACTTATGGGATTTGTGATCAGTGTGGCTCCTGATCAAATAGCACACACATGTAGCCCGACAACGATCTATATTACTTGTTAGAAGCACGACATATGTTTCATTGATGGAATGCTTCTGCACAGTCTGATCAGGATCTGCACTGTTCACCATGACATCAATGAAACACCCGTCATGTGTCTTAACAAGACATCCGGACACGGACAACGTAGACGACGTCAGAGTGGTGACAATAGCACTTTCAGTTTTCTTCGAAAACAGACGAGCTAAAAATGTGCCTAATCGATGGGACACCAACTTTAATGGTAGCATGAGTGCGTTCCAAATGCTCCATCTATCACGTGTCCAAACATTGAAGCAATCTAATACCGTAAGTAATATTAAACGTATATGATGATGAAGAAACTTGTACAAACTTTTTGACATAAAAAAAGTGTTCCCATAAAATCATGGTCAAAATCATGTTAATGGCGGCATGAGTGTGTTCCAATTGCTCACATGTATCAAGTGTCCAAATATTGAAGCAATCCGTCAAGTAATATTAAAGTTATATAATGATGATGAAACTTGTGCAAACTTTGACATTTGTTGACGCGGCAGACGACGATGTGAATGACTCAAAAAGCAGCAACTAATAGTCTCGCCTTCTGTTAAAGCAGGCGCGATAATTATATCATGATGAAGAAACTTGTACAAACTTTTCGACGTAAACAAGTGTTTCCGCAACCATGTGAAGGTAAAAAAAATCACAGTCATATTAATGGCGGCGGCATGAGTGTGTTCTAAATGCTCACATGTATCAAATGGCATTAAAGACTCTCAAGGTAAGTAATTCTTGCAGCTTAAAAAGCAATATGAAGCCAAACAACTGGGACCCGTTTCACTAAATGTCGTACGTTAAAAATGTTCGTTATTTATTTTTACCTAACACGGTCATATGGTTCACTACTGCTACCATACATATGCGAGTCATTAACCCTTACAATGCTGAATTAATTGTTGCCGTCTGCTGTTTATTTTTCTCATCAAAATCATGCTTTGACAACACTTTAGAATCATTTCCAGTGGAAATGATTCTAAAGTGCTGTCAAACCATGTTTTTATTGAGAAAGAAGACGAAATATAAAACAACAGCAGACGACAATTTTTCCTTAGCATAAATGTGAACAAATCGATTTTTGTTTTGCACTTACTACCTTCTTAGTCATACGAAGTTCAGTGAAACAGGCCCCTGGTGGCAAAACATGTTTTTACAGAGAAAGAAGAAACGACAGCAGACGACAAATCCATTTTAGTTTTGCACTTACGAACTTCTTAGTAGTACGATTTGATTTGTGGTGTTTAACGGCCTATCAGCAGCTAACGTCTAAGGGAAGTTTAGTGAAACGGGCTCCTGTGGTCAAACCTACCGACTTCTCCCTAATCAGGTACTCAAACGCCTCCTTCTCCCTGCGTAGAGTCGTCAGGTATCTCTGCTCCTCAACCGACCCTGTATACATCAGGAAATACACCCTCAGAGGCGTGGTAGGGTGGGTGGCGCGGTATATCTCCAACTGTCGCACAAACTCGATCCCAGGGTCGTACAGCACGACGTAACGGGGCTGAACCTCCTGGAGGGTTCGTACGAGACTGAACGGGTCCGAGCACCCGTGAAGGGGGTGGATTACGGTGATTGGCTCGGGAATTATACCGTAGTACGCGTCCTGGGACGAACACGGGAAACCCAGATCTGTAGCGGACTGAAAAGCGTAAAAAGTGTAATATAGATTTACACTATTTTATTTTTCATTTTCTCCAAAGAATATGTTGTTACCACTCATTTGAACCGTCTCGACGAGACGGTTCCAATGAGTGGTAATAACATATACTTTTGTCCATAATTAAGAAAATTTATTTTATTTTTCGTGCCAAAAATTGTGTAGCGACGGGTTGATTACAGTGATGGGCTGGTGATTATACCGTAGTACGCGTCCTGGAACGAACATGGGAAACCCAGATTAGCAGTGGGCTGGGAAGGGGTAAAAAATGAAAATTAATCAGTTTAACGTCCCAGAAACAGTTAGTCATATAGAGATGGAACCTCGGATTCAAGTGTCATCTGAATGACTAGTGGGATGGAAACACTATGAAAGTATTTTTCAGCGGTGGTGGACTGAAATGGGAAAGTGCACTATGGACATAGTAGACTATTAATCAATGTCATGCTGAATACACTGATACGAGATATGAACTAGTTGAAATTATTTTCACTATTTTTCTTACTTCTTCTCAAAAGAATATGTTGTTACTACTCATTTGAACCGACGAGACGGTTCCAATGAGTGGTAACAACATATATTTCTGTGCATAATTAAGAGAATTATGTTTATTTTTTGTGTAAAGATTTGTGTTCTCATTGGAACCGTCTCGATGAAAGAAATATTACCATAGCAGCTGAATCTCCGGGATCACCGATTGCCTTGCCAACCATCTGGGTCAAGGTCAGCCCTCGGTCATCTTCCTTGGTGACCTTGGAGCTTTTCCCTTTCCCCTTATCTTTACTTCTTGCTTGAGGTTTTTTCTATGAAAGTAAAAAAAATAATTATAGTGTATTCGGTATGTAACACTTGCATTCAGCATATAAAAACATGCAGTAAAGTCATATGACATATTGCTAAGGGGAAATTACTACTGAAAACCCCACACACAAATAACAAATACTTACTTTTGATCGGCTTTTATTTTTTTGAAAATTGCATCTGTAGCCGATTTCATCAAAATTGCAAAGTATACTTTGAGGGAGACATTTTCAATTTAAGGATAAATTTATTATTTTTTATTATACTGAATTTATTACATTATCACAGCCATTTTGGCTGTGATAATGTAATAAAAATGGCTGTGATAATGTAATAAATTCAGTATAATAATTCTGCATACTTTTAATCATCAAATATGTGCAGTGATTAGTTCTATATGTAATAATGCATTTTGGGAAAATTAAATGATTACTCCCTCAAAGTATACTTTGCTAGAAAAGTATACTTTGCAATGTTGGTGAAATAGGCTACTGGTTTGTATTGCCGTTTTCTAGTTGTTTACTAAATATATTTTGAAGTTCAATTTTCTCTTTTATTAGCCTTTAAACATTATTTATTTATTAACAATTACACGGTGGTGTTCAACACAATTGGTGTTCAACGGCCTATCAACAGCTAAGTTCATGTAAGGCCGGGCAAACGGGTTCGATCCCACTTTAATCTGCTGCATTGGGGGAAAAATCCCAAAAGCAGAACGGAATATTTACATCGAGAAAAAATATATTCAGCCCTTAAACTAGAATAACCTGACCTGGTGTCAGGACCTATACCACACCAAAGTCACTTGGCCCAAGCCCTTAAAATAAGATTATGAATAATCGCAATACTCACATAATAAGGGGTATAACAAGATTCAACTGTCGCATACAAAATGCCAAAGACGCATGTGAGGGCCAAACCAGGTCTCTAGTTGGAATTCAGGTAAGGATGAACCCCGATCGTTAAATTACCCATCGCATACTCCCACCTGCCACCAACTTCGACCTTGACCTACCTTGACCTCCTCGATGTATTCTCCCTTGGTTGCCAGGGATTTGTTGTAGAGACGTGCGAGTAGACTCTGACCCCCGTCACATAGATACTGAAAATAGAATCCGTACATCAGGGGCCCATTTCACTAAACTTCGTACAACTAAAATGTTCGTAAGTGGAAACTTAGGATCGTCTGTATATTTCAATTGATGGATTTACATTTATTGAGCATAGGCTGCATATGCAGCCTATGCTCAATAAATGTAAATCCAATAATTGTTTACAAGAAAACATTGTTAATGTGAAATTTACAGACTATCATAATTTTGCACTTACAAACATTTTAGTTGTATGAAATTTAGTGAAACGGCCCCCAGGTGGAAAACAAGTAAAACAAGATGGAGGTTGGCGTTACTGGTATCCGCAGTAGCCATTGCGCAACTAATGTTTCAGAAATTGACATTTCCGCTACTAGGAATTTCAGAAATTATTTGAAAAAGTACATGTATGTATTGGAGCAAATGTAAAACAGTATCGTATTTTTTCATGCCAACAGTTCATTTTTGACTACTAATGTTAAAATCTTAGCACCATCCTAGCAAAATCAAATATACATTACCGGTATGATGTTTGTGTTTGTTTGTTTGTTTGTTGGGGTTTGACGGCCTATCAACAGCTACGGTCATTTAAGGCCGGGTCAATGGGTTTAGTACAAAATCCAATATATTACCTGTACAAGTACATGTACATGTTCAAGTACATGTACAAATGGGGGGAAAATCTCAAAATCAGAACTGACTATTTACAATAAAAAAACTATATTGAGCCCTGAAAACAGAATAATCCTGATCTGATGCCAGGTCCTTGCTTACACCAGAATCACTTGGCCCCCTCCCAAAAGCAGTAGGATCAGTAATAATCTTACTACTTTTATAATGGGCAATAACCCAATTGAACTCCCAGGTAACAAAAGAGCCAAAGATAAAAAAAGTACGCGAGGGCCAAACCAGGCACATTGTGATTCCTATAAGGAGGAACCCCTACCGTTAATTTACGCCGTCGCGTTCACCCGACCAACCACACACAGCCGCCGCTATATTTAGAACTGATTGTAAGCGTTGCTGCCATCAGTGCACATGACACAAAGCATATTACCGCCCACACACGCGCTCACTACGTGTCACATCGCCAATCACATACTAGTATAGCGAATCAAAATCACGTTTAGGGGCGGAGCTTCGCGAATGGGCTGGGTAAACAATAAGTAAGTTATAGATCACATATTGAAGTTTTAATAAACTAATTTCTTGCTCACTAGTGCTCGCTTAATTTATTAAAAATTCAATATGTGATCTATAACTATTACGTATAATACCAACCTCTCTGATCTGACTACATGTCCGGTCATCAGCAGCCGCAATAAGAACCCGTCCGGTTCCCAGCGTGTCATCCAACTTGTGTTTATTGTTGTGGTCCCTAATTTCCTCCACTACTTCTTGTAGCGCACTCCACTTGGGACACTCCTCCAAAACTGGCACACCCTCCTTGTCCTCAGACTCCTTCCCAACCTTTGCTTTCTTACTCTTGTTAGTGATACCATACACTCTGTCCTTTGAATGAACAAACAGACTATCGGCGGAGTCCAAGAACAACCAGCCGGTGTTTTTCCCGAACTCGCGCTCACTTGTTCGGACAGAATTCACCATGTTGTAGAACGTCACACAGTCATACTGGGTTAGATGGGTGAGGATGAGGCGTAGGGTTTTCAGGTCGGTTACTAGTTGTCGTGTCTTCGGACCCAGTTGGTGCCATATAGGGTCCAGTTGCATTCGTATTGTGCGGTCAAATGACTGGGAAATGGCATTTTCAACCGTGATTTCTTCTGCATCTATCTGCAAAAATACAGAATACCTGGCTACTGTCTGTTTCACGAAACCTACCCAAATTTTATGGCCGAATCAACAATGCAAAAACATTATTTTTATTCTTTTTATTTTGTGAAATTTGGTCCAATATTGATTTTATTAAGTAAGTCACAAAATACGCCCGTTGAAGAAGGGCCGGACAGTGAAGATGCAAAAATATGAATCTGTCACCAAGGCAAGAAACATTAATGAGAATCTGAAAATCTATAGCATTATTTCTTCCTCTTGTTGTGATAAACAGGTATACTAATTTAGGTAGAGATGTGTAAAGTAGAAACTATATTGGTCAGTAAGCGAGGCTTACGGAATACCCCCCGCGTGGGCCCAGGTACCCCTAAAATATGTAAAAATTTCCAAGTGTGTGGGCTTGTGACCTTGACTCTGGGATTAGCGGGAGCGGCATGAACGTGAATTTGTCACAGGGTGGTAGAGGTCCATTGGAGCAATGAGTGTGTGAAATGTGAAGCAGATCCGAGTAAGGAAATAGAAGTTGTAACCGATTTCTCTGATGTTAATTTTTGTAAAGAGACTACCGTATAACCTCGAATTAACGCCCCCGTATAACCTCGAATTAACACCCCCGGGGGCGTTACATTTTACAAAAAGGGGGCGTTTATTAGCCACTAAAAAAAAAAAAAAAAAAAAAAAAATATTACCAAGGACCGTCAATTTCAAACACAAATAAGGATTTAAGGATTATTTGTGTTTGAAATTGGCGGTCCTTGGAAATTATTATTATTTTTTATTTTTTTTTAATTTGGAGGGGGGCGTTTATTAGGAGGGGGGCGTTAATTCGAGGTTAGTACGGTAAGTATGTGACGTTGACCTCGAGATCAGCGGGGATTTGTCACAGCATATGAAATATTAAGAATTTTCAATGAAAGAAATAGAAGTTATAACATATTTCTCTGATGTTAAGTTTTGTAAAGAGACTAAGTATGTGACCTTGACCTTGGGATCAGCGGGGGTTGGAAAGTTGTAGATTTGTCATAGCATGATAGTTCAACCTTAGAGGAATGCACAAGTGAAATAATAAGAATTTTCAATGAAGGAAATTGAAGTTATAAATTATTTCTCTGATGTTAAGTTTTGTAAAGAGACTAAGTATTTGACCTTGACATTTGGATCAGCGGGGGTTGGACGGTCGTGGATTTGGCACAGCATGGTAGTAGAGCCTTACAGGAATGCATGTGTGAAATATTAAGCATTTTAGATGAAGGAAATAGAAGTTAGAACAATATTTCTCTGTTGTTAAGTTTTGTAAAGAGACTAAGTATTTGACCTTGACCTTGGGATCAGCGGGGGTTGCATGGTCGTGGATTTGGCACAGCATGGTAGTAGAGCCTTACAGGAATGCATGTGCGAAATATTAAGCATTTTAGATGAAGGAAATAGAAGTTATAACAATATTTCTCTGATGTTAAGTTTTGTAATGAGACCAAGTATTTGACTTTGACATTGGGATCAGTGGGGGTTGGACGGTCGTGGATTTGGCACACCATGGTAGTAGAGCCTTACAGGAATGCATGTGTGAAATATTAAGCATTTTAGATGAAGGAAATAGAAGTTAGAACAATATTTCTCTGATGTTAAGTTTTGTAAAGAGACTAAGTATTTGACCTTGACCTTGGGATCAGCGGGGGTTGGACGGTCGTGGATTTGGCACAGTATGGTAGTAGAGCCTTACAGGAATGCATGTGTGAAATATTAAGCATTTTAGAGGAAATAACAGTTATAACAATATTTCTCTGATGTTAAGTTTACAGACGCACTGACGCACGGACACACGGACGGACGGACGGACGGACGGACGGACAACCTGACTCCAGTATACCCCCCCCACAACTCGTTGCGGGGGGTATAATTATATAAAATTGGATACAAAAATGTAGAAAAAATAAAGGTGATATTTTTGTTAAAAATTAAAAAGGTGATATTTTTGTTTTTTCGGCATAAAAACACCAAGGTGCACATCTTCAATATGTGTAGAAGACGTGTGTATAGTTTCAGATCAATTGCCTGAACGGTTTCAGAGGAGTTGTGTACACAAACTCTGTACCCTATATAGAATTGTATAGAAAAATGTAGAAACAATGGCTAGTTATTTTTTGTTAAAAAATATGTACGTAATAAAAATTAATTTTGGTCGTATAAAAATTGATTTGTCTATGGCAATTTAACATGGGGGAAAAAGGAGGAGGAGTAGTTAGGGGAGGAGCCAAAAAAAAGAGAAGATAATTTGGAAATTGACTCTGAAATCTGGCTAGATAGCTTCGAAATGATCTAACTATAAGAAAACAAAAGTTAAATGTTGAAAATCGGCCGAGTATTTCTGACAATAGAAAAAATTCCCTATGTTAAGTCCCCATAGACATCTTCACTCTATGGGGATTTAACATGGGGAAATTGTATTTCGCAATAAAATCAATATTGGACCAAATTTCACGAAAAAAGAAGGCTGATTCTTAAAGTTTTATCAAATTTAATATTATCAAAAAAATATATTGTTTTTGCATGGTTTATATGGCACAGACGGTACTTTCTTTTGATATCAAGTTTATCAGGCGAGACTGGGAAACATGTAGAAATTCCTAATCTTTCAAGCCAAGCCAGTAGCCTATTTCACCAACATTGCAAAGTATACTTTATATCTAGCAAAGTATACTTTGAGGGAGAAATTTTCAATTTGAAGATAAATTTATTAATTTTTATTATACTGAATTTATTACATTATCACAGCCATTTTGGCTGTGATAATGTAATAAATTCAGTATAATAATTCTGCAACTTTTAATCATCAAATATATGCAGTCGTTAGTTTTATATGATATAATGCATTTCGGGAAAAATAAATGATTACTCCCTCAAAGTATACTTTGCTAGAAAAGTATACTTTGCAATGTTGGTGAAATAGGCTACTGATATCTTGATATCAACAAGAGTGCCGAAGGTCTCAATATACGTCCGCCGAGGCATGGTCAGTAAAGTGAAATAAATAGGTCGATGTCACATTAAGGTCAAATGGTATGTCGCCTGCTGATATACACGATTAACTGATTGTCATGTGAATGTATACAGAGTATGAAGTAAATCAGCTGTAAATTGTAGAAAGCATAAATTTGGATATTATCAGTCGTAAAATGGACATAATGGGGCGACATACAAAATATTCATGTTACTCTCTCCGGCCCGCCCGTACAATGTCCATACACATATTCAAACGGGCGTATAAAAATTGAACTTTTATTTATTTTACAACGATTACAAACAAGCTCTTACACATATACTTTCAGTGGAACAAATGGAAGCATAAGGGTGGTCCTCAATGTGGGAGGAAACCAGAGTATCAGAGGAAACCCAGTTGTTCAATCTGGCGACCACCATTTCATCTCGCATACATCCCCGGTCAAGGATCGAACCCGGGCCACATTGGTTAGAAGCGAGCTCATTACCAATTTGACAACAACCTGTTATATTCAGGGTTATTCCGGGGTGGGAACAGTTCCAAATGTCCAATCCTGAAAATGGCTAAACAAAAAATTTGTTTGCACCCACAAATGTGTAAAAGTGTGCTTACCATATTGAAACATTAGTATTTTTCCGCAATTAATAGGATTGGATTTGTTTTATTGGTGTTTAACAGCCTATCAACAGCGAGGGTCATTTAAGGCTGGGCCATTTAACCTGCTGCATTGGGGGAAAAATCCCAAATCAGAACAGAATATTTACATCTAAAAAAAACCCTGAAATTAGAATAACCTGACTGGTGCCAGGTCCATACCACACCAAAGTCACTTGGCCCCTTCCCCTAAAAATCGTAATACTTACATAAGGGGTATAACCAGATTCAACTGTGCAATTCTCAGGAACCTCAAATCCTGAGAAATATCCAGAAAATTCCCACCCCTGATTATTACTGTACTTACAGCCGTGGTGCACCGTTTGAGTTCGAGTATACAGGCGTTAATGATGTCGAGGAGTGCGGTCTGGCACGCGACCATCGCCGGCGTCAGTTGTACGTGAATCTCCACAACGTCCACCTGATACATAGAGTACATTGTTAGTGTCTTTTGTCAAGGTATCAGGCAAAGTAAACCCTTTCAACACTACAGGCCTGTACGTATAGTGGTATTAGCAAACAGTGTAGATCCAGATGAGCCGGCTCGAAACGAGCCGTCTCATCAGGATCTACACTTTTTGCAAGTAATTTTCATATTCTTTAGAACAACAAGAGATGTGGCCTATCGGGGTACACAAATGCCCCCGGTGGCAGATTGGAGAAACTGTGGCAAAGTTAGTTAACTAAAGTGACAAGTATTCACAAGCACATTTATGAAGGTCAAAAGGTCAAGGTCATATTAAGGGCAATGTTGATGTGTGGCATTTGTCCACAAGTATGATGTATTGAAATATTAAAGTATTCCATCAAAGGATATAGAAGTTATGACAGAAATGAGAAGCTCCGGCGAACATGTGTGAAAAAGTTCAAAGTTGTCAAGGTCAAAACAATGGAGGCAATGTTGTGCTGGAATGATAGGTGTCATACCTTATGCTTCTCGAAGGTACTGGTTACGCTGGCGTGAAATCGCGGCCAGAGGAATAGTTTACGCACAAACAGGTTCTTCATGGTGCGCTCGATGTGAGCAAATCCTCCGGTGAACGCTGCGGCCGTGTGCGAGAATGCTTTGATAAAACCTGTCTGGAAACAGATTGGTAATAATATTTTTAGTTATACCGCAACCATTGTTCCATAAAAGGGGGTGAATAAATGTTATTACTAGCAAATTGTTTGTAAAACAAAATGCCACCGCTGTTGAGTACGGTATTCATGAATACACAGCAATCATTGAGTGAGTGATTGATTATAGGGGTTTCAACTGAAGTCGTTTAATCAGTCAAAAACTGTAGAAGTAGTTCGCTGGATAAGGAAACAATATATATTCCGAGGTGAAAAAATAGCTGTGGATGGAACGGTGAGACAGCGAAACAATATTACGTTAAACTGACAAGGAAAATAAATAAATTTGAGTCGAAAAAAGGGGCATAACTGTGTTACACACTCCTGGACCTGATGGTTGGGATGTTTACAGATATGAAGAGAATCGGCCAAAAACTGTCGTTGCTGTTGTTGCTGTTGCTGTTGTTGCCTTTATTTTCACCTTTGACCCATAATCGCGGCCTTTGATTAGTCACTCTCATCAGCAAATTCAAGATGGCGGCTCATTTTAAAATTAAAACGGCTGTTGATTCAGTTGAATTGTGTTAAGTTTTTACAGTATATGCTAAGTAACAAATGACAAGAACAAGGTCTATTTTGATTTTAATGTGAGGTATAAAGCCAGCCAATATTGAAGCTCATCGTAAATAAATCAGAGATTTAATCAGACACAGTACCGAGTCTACTTAGCGTGGACGTCGGCATTTTGTACTGAATGACGGTCGCCGGATTTGTGACGCACGACTAGGGAATGACGTCAAAACATGACGTCACACACATTCAAGCAATTAAGTTCAATATGCGGTATAAACAAAATACATGGTTAGTTACATCGAATATAAAATATATTCAGTTTCGCCCCGACAACTCTATAGGGGCTCGCTAAAGTTCACCCAATAAAGTTGTCTCAGGCTCTATCGAATATTTTATAATTTTATATTTGACCATGTATTTATTTTTTACGGTCCACACATGCATCAAACCCAGGTGAGGATTGAAAGTGAAAGTGAATGGGTTTAACATCCCAGCAACAGCTAAGGTCATATAGAGATGGGACCACAGTTTAAAGTTTCATCCGACAGACCAGTGGGATGGAATAGTGAGGATTGAACTCACAGCCTCCGGTAAGTCCAATGCCATATCCCCTAGGCCATGGCCCATCCCTATAGGAGCTACAAACCTTGTTTTTCTGGCGGTACAGTCGTAGTATGAAAGCCTCCTGACACGACTCCACAATCCTGCCAAAGAAAGGAACATGTGGCTGTGACTGGAGAAATGGTTTTATTTGATGTATTGGTGTTTAACGACCTATCAACAGCTAAGGTAATTTAAGGCCGGGCTAACGGGTTCGATCCCGTATTTAACCTGCTGAATTGGGGGGAAAATCAGAATGAATATTTACATCAAAAATAAATATATTCAGCCCTGAAATTAGAATAACTTGACCTGTGGCCAGGTCCATACCACACCAGTCACTTGGAACCTTCCCCTAAAAGTAATAGGATTACAAATATCAGGGGACGGGAGAAATGGGGCTTATGGGATTTGTGAACATTGTAGCCACAGAACAAATAGCACACTGCTGTAGCCTGATAACCATCTACCATAATAACCCTAAATATTCAGACACCATTTATTTAGGGAAACACGTACAAATATATGGTTTCCCCACTACAGTGAACATGCCAATAGTCAGGGTTAGTATGGCAGTAGTGGTTGGATCACAATAACAATGTATTTGGATGCAATTTGTTTTGGGAATCTCCTATTTAATAGGGGTTTCCCAAAGCAAATTGTGTCCGAATATTTAGGGTTAGTATGGCACTACTAGTTTAATCACAATAACAATGTATTTGGATACAATTTGCTTTAGGAAACCCCTATATAATAGGGGTTTCCCCAAGCAAATTGAGTCCAAATATTTAGGGTTAATACGGTACTATTATATTGGTTCAAACATATTTATTAGACCGTATTTGCAAACAAGCATGTACATAATGGTAATTTGGATTGAACTGAAAGCAAACAATTATTGAAATCCTCTCAAAATGTGTTATAAATCAATATTAATATATGGTTAGATGATCAGTTTTAGTGAAACCAATTCTAACGCCGACCATGACTCGAAAATAGGGAAGTTACTGTTACTTAAGATTTTCCAAATTGGAAACCTCTTTATATGACTTAGATGTGGCTGTGACTGGATAAATGGGGCTTATGGGTTTTGCGACCAGTGTAAATCCAGATCGGACTGTGAATATGCCCTGTTCACCATTCCATCAGTGAAACACCTGTCATGCTTCTAACAAGCAATATTGATCATTATCAGGCTACAGGAGTGTGATTATTTAATCAGTAAAGACACTGGTAAAAAAAAATCTGTAGCCGATTTCATCGAAATTGCAAAGTATACTTATCTAGCAAAGTATACTTTGAGGGAGTAATCATTTATTTTCCCCGAAATGCATTATTTCATATAGAACTAACTACTGCATATATTTGATGATTAAAAATATGCAGAATTATTATTATACTGAATTTATTACATTTTGGCTGTGATAATGTAATAAATTCAGTATAATAAAAAAAATTAAATTTATCCTTAAATTGAAAATTTCTCCCTTAAAGTATACTTTGCTACAAAAGTATGCTTTGCAATGTTGGTGAAATGTGCTACTGCAATCACAGCCACATATAGAATTTCTGAATTCAGAATGGGGTTTAACATTTCAGCAACAGCTAACGTCATATAGGGACGGGATAGCCACATGAAAGACTTACTTGTGGGCTCGGCACACGAGGATACCAGAGACGTGTCCCACGGGCACCCGGTCTGTGAGTAGATCCACCACGAGTATACGGGACGTGATGAATAGAATACCCCCCTGTAGGTACAATCTCTGTCTACAAGGTATATATATATATGACACAAGTTATTTACTAGGTGGGCGCTAGGATTTTGAAATACCAGACTATTGTCTTTTGATATCAAGTTTATAAGGCTCGGCTCGGAAACGGTAGGAATTCCTCGGCAAGCCTCGGAATTCCTACGCATTTCCTAACCTTGCCTGATAAACTTGATATCAAAAGACAAGAGCCTGGTATTCTCTATGTATCAGGTAAGACTAGGAAACGCATACATTGGGTTCACAAATACAACACAAACCTATAATTGAATTTTCTTGCATTTCAGTGATGATAGGGTCCTATCACTAAACAAATTTGATTTGCTATGCTCACTCATTTGTTGAGACCAAGGACCCAATCACTCGTGCATTATTTCACGATTATCAGTTCACCATGTGAAATAAACGGTATATTTTCTACTAATCTGTTTCATCATTTGTGGCTGTGAATAGATCCAGATAAGCCATTCCATCAATGAAACACCCGTCATGCTTCTAACAGCAAATATAGATCATTATCATCAACTGGAGTGTGCTATTTCATCAGGAGCTACACTGGTCTCGAAACCCATAAGCCCCACTTGCTCCAGTCACGTCACATTTTGTGCACATGTACGAGACCCATCGCCAGTAATAGGCCATGGGCCAAATATGGAAACCCTCCCCCCCCTGTGGTACATAAGCAGACATATTTTTCTGATAACTATAATCAATTACGAGTGTAATGCAACTTGTCTGCGCTCTGTAACCCGCTGGATGAATGTATGGCACCATTTTGAAGTATACCACCTAGCAACTTTTTGCCATATTAAAAAATCACACTTTTTGTAAAAATGTGACAAAATTATATTGTTAAACACGGAAACTGCTGTTGTTTTGCAGGTTTTGAGAGATGTTTATAGCAATACTTTGCATTTAAGTAGAATTTAGGACCGTCCGGTCCTTTTAAGCAAATATTTTGCATATTTAATTACCCCACCCACTCCATTTCAATGGTAACACATGTATTGCCACACATCTCTTCCCATACGGTATTTATAAATTGTAGCTATGGAAAATATACATGCATGTGCTCATGAAACATGTGCAAACTTTAGTTCCTGTTTTTCTTATGCTTACTGCACATGATACTAAGTTAACCACAACTGAATTTGAAACCGTTACCCACCCACTAAATCTACAATGTACATTTTACACATATTGAGTTTCATTAGCTGTCTCCACTTACATTTACTTTTAACTGGTACATATGAAGTCAACTACTTCAACATGACACTGGCGTCATTGCATACACAAAAATATCGTGAGTTGTCATGATGAAAGTGCATGGAGTGAAGTATGCATAGCAGCAAGTGTGAAGAAAAAATGGAATTTCCCCACATTATCGGGCAAGAAATGATTCGATATTTACAACAAGATCAATGCTATATTGTGAAATAGAACATGTTAAATGTGAGACCTCGATATAATGCACAACAACAGTTATAGACATGCGTATACTGATTTGCGTATGCTTATACAACAAGGTAATTAATTTTCAATCAAGGTTTGAAGCATCGCGCCTGTGGCGGGGACAATCCCCACATCATCAAGTAAGAAACTATTAATTATTTGCATCATCACATCAAATATGGTTCATGAAATAATTAACATATACATAGCGTCACATATATATAGACATACATACATACATACATACATACAGTTACATAATGTGTCCAGGGCTTTCATTGTTCTTGATTTGTGCATGATTATACAAGGTAATTAATTTTGAATCAAAGTTTGAAGCATCGCGCCTATGGCGGTGACAATCCCCACAACATCAGGTAAGAAACTATTCATTATTTGCATCGTCACATCAAATATGGTTCATGAAATCATTAACATATACATAGCATCAGACACATACACACATACACACATACATACAGTTACATAATGTGTCCAGGGCTTTCAGTGTTCTTGATTTGTGCATGATTATACAACAAGGTAATTAATTTTCACTCAGGATTGAAAGCCTCGATACCAGGTAAGACATATTTTGATATTTACAATAACAGATGAAATAAAATATGGTACACAATATCATTCATATCAGCATATTCATATCAGCATATATAGACATACATACAGTTACATAATGTGTCCGGTGCATTCGTTGTTCTTGATTCACGTATGGTTGGTTACAACAAAGTAATTCATTTTCAATCAGGTTCGGAAGCATCGCACCTGTGGCGGAGTCAATACCCATGGCATCAGGTACGAAACTCTTCGATATTTTCTGACATCAACAGCGCTCAGGATATTACCCTAACATGCTGTACAAATCGTAGATACATATCTAGTGAATCCAGGCTTAAGAGAAGCAACCTAGTCATATGCTTCATCCGCATCAAACATGCTATCTAGTAAGCTGTCGGGCTCATGGGCATTTGTTTCATCAACATCCACCGTATCCACTTCTTCCTCTTCTTCTACCAGTAGATCTATCATTTCAGTTGGCAGGTAATCCCCCTCTGTCCATTTGCACTCTAGTGTTCCGTTTATGACCTCCCACCCACGGCCATTTGGTGGCAGTATGCATGCATTCGATTGGTCAGTGCTGCACCAAATGAGGGTTTGCTGATTAGCTCTCATTATATACATTCTCAACGATGACCTGCATGGTGGCAGAATGCTAAGATCAGCGCCATTGTAACTTGACAGCAGCTCTCCCGACTTGGGACTGAACTTTTGCAGGAATAGCTCCATGCGCAGTTTGTTTATGTCTGTAATACTAGTACTAGTACTCCTGTACATCAGACACACAAAGTGTTCAAGGTCTTCGAAGAGTTGTGGTTCTACAGAAGGGGACAAACCCAACTGCATGAATGTATCAGTGAATTCTGGGTGCTTCTGAAGTAGTTTTAGCGGTGTCACCTTTTCACGACGAACGAAAGCACTCGTGCTGTCACAGCCGATGAATGCATGAAGTGCTGGCAATGCCAAACACAGCTGCGTACCAACCTCAGCAATGATACCGTGTATGTCAAGCAGTCGTCGTTTGTTGCCGACACCGGTGTCAAACAGCACACGCTGTTTCACCAGCTGTGTAAACCTGAGTAACAGTAAGTACAAAACACGTCGGTATCTGGAGATCTGACAACAATTGTATTGTTCTCCGATAAATGCGATGCATGGTGCAAACAATGCAATACCAGTCGTGTGTCTGCTTCCTCTTGTGACGAATTCAGTTCTTCTATTTCGTCAGTGTGTGTTGATATGCCATACATACTAGTAATTTGACGCATTTGGTTTCACACACAAACACAAGTGTTCTTCCTTTCACCTTGTGTGTGTATTTATCTTGCATCCATTCATTAAGTAGGAGTTTTCACAATTGTGTCTTGTTGACATCGTTCGAGAGGAACTGCTTCCAGTCACGTGGAACATTTGTCAGCGGTCCATTGATCAAGTAGGTATTTGTGGTACCTCTTCGTTGTCGTTCATTGGTTTTAATTG
Organism: Conchocele bisecta; assembly: GCA_029237695.1. Classification (NCBI taxonomy): domain Eukaryota; kingdom Metazoa; phylum Mollusca; class Bivalvia; order Lucinida; family Thyasiridae; genus Conchocele; species Conchocele bisecta. The sequence continues at coordinate 104,987,453 of CM055268.1, read as the reverse complement.
ACAGAGGATGGTACGTGTTTGTTACAAAATCCACGCGTTCTGCTTTCGGCATTTGGTGATATAGACTCTCCGCCAGATCTGCAAATGTGTTGGGCAAAGCAGTTTGCATATGTAGAATTGCATTTCCGTCAATGATGTAGCTCACCTGTTCTAGCGGAGGCCTGTAAACCATATGCGTCTGCCCTTCCAGTTGGTGCATCAATTTCGCTTTGTCAGTCCTTGCCGGTGATCCATCAGCTGTTGCAAACGACCATGGAACTGGACCTAACGGGTAACTGAAGACCTTAGCCATGTCAATGTTGTTCCCGAGTGCAATGGAAACGAGCTGTCCAAATACATTCCGTTCTGCTACTAGTTCCTTTGACATTCGCTGTGGACTCGTAAGTGTCACCGATTTTGCAAGCGTTGCAAATGTTTTGAGTTTTTGTTGCTTTATTGGCGCATGGAAGCTGGCAGATCTTTCTACAAACAGACTTCAGTCTGCACCTGGCAGCTAATTTTGTGACGTTGACTGACAAAATGTACCGAAATACATTTGAGACCAGCTTAACGCCAGATGTGACTGTATGATAATGGCACATGCTGTTCGCTATTCAATCTATATTATGAAGTGTCATTTCTATTGAATATCTTAGATCCAGAACAGACTGCATTTCAATACATGTGTAAAGTCAAGACATCCATAGGTCGCATATGTCATAAGATTAGGCCATGGGCCAAATATGGAAAACTTACCCCTGCGTAAAACACACATTATATTACGCAATTGCCATGTATATTGATATTCATCACATGGCATTAATTTGCGGTGTAAAAAGTGGTTCAAATGCCACTTATCATCAGCTAACATGGAAAATTGTTAACATAGACAATTGTTGAAAAAACGCCCTTTTTGGCGGCCATTTTGAAAATTTCCACCATTTATATCAAGCTGTTAAGTCAATATGTATTACATAATTGATATGCATATTGATATGCATTACAAGGTATAAGTTACAATGTTAATAGCGGTTCCAATAACACTTAACAGCAGTTACAGTGCAAACTTTTCGCAAAAACACACTTTTTAGCGGCCATTTTGAAAATGGCGGCCATTTGGTAAAACATTTTGAATGTATCACACACTGTTTTATATTCAATTAGGGAGTAGATAAGAACGATTTAGAAAATTTAAATCGGTCCTAATACCGGTTAACAGGCGATAAAGCTAGTCCTGTAAACCAAAACAATTGTTTTTGACGGCCATCTTGGAAAATGGCCGCCATTTGTTCATCCAGCGGCTTTTTAATGGCAGACCTTCTGGAATGACAGACAATTGACTACTGAATTTGAAAATCATAGTGCGTTATGTACCACAGGGGGGGGAGGGGGGGTTATTGGTGGCCCAAAGACTATAAGGTACTACTACTTACAGTAATATTCACACACAATTTATTCCGGGTAAACACCTATAAATATATGGATACCCACAATGAAGAGTGTCTCAATATCCAGGGTCAGTATGGTTGTACTGGTGTATCACGAAGTATTGCAAAGTATACTTATCTAGCAAAGTATACTTTGAGGGAGAAATTTTCCGTTTAAGGATAAATTTATTAATTTTTATTATACTGAATTTATTACATTATCACAGCCATTTTGGCTGTGATAATGTAATAAATTCAGTATAATAATTCTGCATACTTTTAATCATCAAATATCGCTAGCTCTATATGAAATAATGCATTTCGGGAAAAATAAATGATTACTCCCTCAAAGTATACTTTGCTAGATAAGTATACTTTGCAATTTTGATGAAATCGGCTCCTGGCTACACCAGTCACTGTTTTATCGTATCAATGGCTCAATTACAAAATACATTTACCATACTAGCCTTAAATATTCAGACACAATCGATTCCGGGAAACACATATAAATAGATGGTTACCCACAATGCAGAGTGTTCCAATATTCAGGGTTAGTATCATTGTACTGGTTTATCACAATAACAACGTATTTGGATACAATTTGTTTTGGGAAACCCCTATTTTATGGGGTTTCCCAAAACAAATGGTGTCCAAATACTAGGGTTATTACGGTACCTGTCTGAAGCATTATACTCGTTAGTGACAACTTTCGGCAGTGGAGTTACACCGTCTTTTTCTAGCTGTTCTATGAAGTAATCCTACAAAGTCAAAGGGTGTATTTATTTAATGGTGTGTAACGGCCTGGTAGCAGCTAAGGTCCTTTTAGGCTGGGTTAATGGGTCTGAATCCCACATTTCACCTGTTGTGAGGGTGAGGGGGGTCCCAAGATCAGAATTGAATATTTATGATGGGGTGGATACCAAATTCAGAACTGAATATGTATAGAAGAAAAATGTGTTTAACCCTGAAATTAGAATAACCTGAAAGATGACAAAATTTTCATAGCAAATGCGGAATACTATTCTACTATTCCGCATTTGCCCTGAACGTTTTGTGAACTTTCGACACCATTTATGGAAAATTTTGTAAATTTTATAAATATTTTTCATGAGATATCGCACATCTTCTAAGGTACAATTCACATGACGTGTCTCATTTGTGACAATTTCTATGGTAGACACTGATCAACATGCAGTTGCACTGAATCTGTATGGTCTAATGAATCCACAACATCCTGCACTGAGGCAGAGCTCCAGATAAGCTTTGCGTCTAAAGCGTACTACACCCCCTGATTTCAAAATCATTGAGTATTTTACTTTTACAAATGGATTATTGATTTTCTTCATTACTAAATAGGAACAAATGATAACAAAATATAACAAATTTAAACATTCACTTATTTGAGCTGCAAAGACCAAGTTTGCTTTTTGCAGCTCAACTAAGTGAATTTTCAACTTTATGACAGTATCTTCACTACTCAATTTGAAAATCAATGCGTATTGTCACATTGCTGTGAGTATTTTGTACTCACACTTTTGATAATCAATCCGTATTCAGCTAAAATAATTGCATAAATTACGTCAATACGCACCTTATCTGGAGCTCTGCTGAGGTCCAATGCTCTACCACTAGACCATCAAGTCATACGCAAATTCAACTCTCTGGGAAGTTTTATATATAGTAGAACCTCTCTAAACCGGACAGGCAGGCAGTCCGTGTCCTTAATTGTATGGGTTTCGTTGGTTTTATTTGTTTGTTTATTGGGGGGGGGGAATCCCTAAATCAGAACGGAATATTTAAATCGAGAAAAAAATATTCAGCCATGAAATTATAATAACCCGACATGGTGCCAGGTCCATACCACACCAAAGTCACTTGGCCCGGTCATGTCTGATTTACAGTGGAGCATCTCTAAATCGAACACTTTGGGGATCTCCCAGGGTGTCCGGTTTAGAGAGGTTCCACTGAAACTGGAGAAAACTAGACCCATCACAGGAGATATAGAGAACAGGAAATGGAAAATAGAATTTCTTTATTTCCCATCAGAAGTATATGTAGTGACCACCATTTGAACCGTCTCGCCGAGACGGTTCAAATGAGTGGTCACAACATATACTTTGGTTCAGAAATAAGGAAAATAGATAGAGAATAGTAGGTTAGTAGGTTAGTGCCGTGAATGGGAAAAAATATCTGGCAAGGCTCAGGCAGAGCCTCGCCCATCCCGTTTCCGTGCCGCGCCAGATATTTTTTCCCATTCACGGCACTAACCTACTATTCTATTTATCCCGTGAACACCTACACATGGCTTTAAAATGCAACAAGAATTCCGCCACGGAAGCGTGTCGCGCCTGCCGAGATATTTGACAGTGAACATTACAAGTAAATAAATTACCTTGACCTTCAGAATTTGGATGTGGGGGTGTGCATAATGAAGCATCATCCGTAGACAAACATTGATGTGAAATATTATCAATGTCTGGAAAGGGGTTAAAGAGATATTGTGAAAAAACAATAAGTTTAACGCATTTCTGTTACAAATCCGGTGACATTACAAGTAAAATAAATGACCTTGACCTTCAAAAATTTGATGTGGGGGGTGTGCGTAATGAAGCATCATTCCTAGACAAACATTGATGTGAAATATTTATCAAAGTCTGACAAGGGGTTAAAGAGATATTGTGAAAAAACAATAACTTTAACGTATTTCTGTTACAAAACCGGTGAACATTACAAGTAAATAAATGACCTTGACCTTGATAATTTGGATGTGGGGGTGTGTGTAATGAAGCATCATCCCTAGACAAAGATTGATGTGAAATATTATCAATGTCTGGCAAGGGGTTAAAGAGATATTGTGAAAAAACAATAACTTTAACGCATTTCTGTTACAAAACCGGTGAACATTACAAGGAAATAAATGACCTTGACCTTCAAAATTTGGATGTGGGGGTGTGCGTAATGAAGCATCATCCCTAGACAAACATTGAGTGAAATATCATCAATGTCTGGCAAGGGGTTAAAGAGATATTGTGAAAAAACAATAACTTTAACGCATTTGCCTTACAAAAAAAACGGACGACGCGGACGACGACTATAGTCGCGCCTCTGCTAAAGCAGGCGTAACAAAAATTGTATTGACTGGATATCAAAAATGTTTCACGGCACCGTGTTTCACGGCACATACGCACTGTGTTGACGGGATAAATAATAATACCCCCACAAACATCGCTTGGACAGCTGAACAGATTTAATATCAGAAAAAGTTTCATCGGTCGGAATCGAAATTTCACGCCCATTTTTTACCTTACGCAGATGTCGGAATGTACACAATCACATGGCGTGTCTCATATTTACCTCATCTACAGGTGTTGTGTTGAGGACCAAGACGAGGTTTGCCGAGTCGCAGTAAACATGGAGAAAATTCTCAATGATCCTTTCCAGGCCCAACCCTCTGAAATTATACGACATATAAGGTGTATTGGCGTATTTTACGCACTTATTTTAGCAGAAATACGCATTGATTATCAAATGTGGGAGTACAAAATACTCACAGCAATGGGAAAATACGCATTGATTTCCAAATTGAGTAGTGAAAATACTGTAATAAAGTTGAAATGTACTTAGTTGAGCTGCAAAAAGCAAACAGTCGTTCCCCATTTCATAGAAAATCAATAATACATTTGTGAAAGTAAAATACGCATTGAATTTGAAATATGGGGGTATAATACTCTTTAGATACAAAACTTATCTGGAGCTCTGTACGAGACATGCCATGTGATTTTGTACCTGATGAAAAATATTTAAAATATTTTCCGTAAATTACAAGATTTTCACAGCAAAAGCGGAATCCCGAATTCCATTCGGCAACATGCTATGAAAATTTTGATAACATAATTTACAGATGATATCACAGTTTCGGTAAATATTTTTCATGAAATATCGCACATGAAATAGGTACAAAATCACATGGCATGTCTCATATAAAAGGCAAAATTTTTAATAGGCAAGATTATTAAAGGTACATGCCCACTCCGTAGGCACAAAATGTTCTTTATTGGAATTAAATAAGTGTATAATTGTGTCAATATTCCACCAGTTCTAAACATTACAGATATAATCATTTAGTAATATTTATTTTACAGATAGTGACGCGCGGTGCTATCAGGCTATTTTCATATGCAAATGAGGCACGATATTTTTTAATTATTTATACTAATTAAATGCGTCACCTGAAAAAACTAGAAATGTGGCCTGTCGGCACACGAATACCCCCACTGGCAGCCAAAGAAAACGAGGCATTTTTTATTATAAGCCATTTAGCCGAGCGTTACGCATCAAGTCTGTGACCTTGACCCTGTGCATAGTGTGATAATCCATGCATTGGTGTAGAAGATATAGAGCGGAAGGGTGTTTGACCTTTGACCGGCAACTGTGACCTTGGACGTAGGTGCGTGGTTATTGATCGCGACACACCTTCTCATCATGAGAAACATTTGTGCCAAGCCATTTGATAATCCATGCATCGGTGTAGAAGATATAGAGCGGAAGGGAATTTCAAAAGGTTTGACCTTTGACAGTCAACTGTGACCTTGACCTTGGACGTACGTGCGAGGTTATTGATCGTGACACACCTTTTCATCATGAGAAACATTTGTGCCAAGCCATTTGATAATCCATGCATCGGTGTAGAAGATATAGAGCGGAAGGGAATTTCGATAGGTTTGACCTTTGACCTTCAACTGTGACCTTGACCTTGGACGTAGGTGGGTGGTTATTGATCGCGACACACCTTCTCATCATGAGAAACATTTGTGCCAAGCAATTTGATAATCCATGCATCGGTGTAGAAGATAGAGCGGAAGGGAATTTCGATAGGTTTGACCTTTGACCTTCAACTGTGTTTGTTTGTTTGTTTATTGGTGTTTAACGGCCTATCAACAGCTAAGGTCATGTAAGGCCGGGCAAACGGGTTCGATCCCGTTTTAACCTGCTGCATTGGGGGGAAAATTCCAAAATCAGAACGGAATATTTACATCGAGAAACAATATATTCAGCTCTGAAATTAGAATAACCTGTCCTTCAACTGTGACCTTGACCTTGGACGTAGGTGTGTGGTTATTGATCGCGACACACCTTCTCATCATGAGAAACATTTGTGCCAAGCCATTTGATAATCCATGCATGGGTGTAGAAGATATGGAGCGGAAGGGAATTTCCAACAGACCTTCCAACAGACCGACCGACTCCTATATATACCCCCAATAAACTTTGTTTGTGGGGCATAATAATATTTTTGACAGATTTTAAAGTATGATTATTGCGCATCAAAAAATAAATACATGTACAGAGAATAAATATTAATGTCCGTTAACATTTTAAGGAAACACGGTTATCACCCCTGATATCAGTGTGGAAATTTACCTCCGATATAAAATGTATAATAATGCCATTCAATATGTGGGGTAATGGTGAATGAATGTATATTTTGCCAGAAAATGTCTCAGATGTCTCTGATAAAAAGAACACTGTGTGCATACTGAGTGGGCATGTACTTTTAAAATCAAGACTGTAGATGCTGATATGCATTACATGTACATGGATTCATGTCAGTTTATTAGAATTGCAAATGGGTACAAAAACACTGTACAAATCAACAAATAATTTGTTTTTCACTTCAAAAATTAAGAAATAAAATGTGAATTTAGTGATAATAATAAGTTTAAATTCATTAGCAGATAATTCCAGCACAAAAATATTTACACAATTCCCTAACATTTGATTGGCCCGTAGCAAGTCTCTGTCCAAAATTTATATCCCAGTAAACTCCCATGCCGAACTACTTTCCATAACCGTGAGGCGCAGTTAAAATAATTCTTAAGAAAACGGAAAATAAACACATTTTCTTGATGAATTTATTTCAAATGCTGGAATTATAAGGAATGAATGGCCTTTTTGTGGAATTTATCGGGGATATAAACTTGGAAAAGTCGCGGGAATACTGGACGAGGCTTTCCAAGTTTATACCCCGATAAATTCCACAAAAAGGCCATTCATTCCTATAATAATTTATTTTTTTAACTGATATGTGGCTGTGACTGGGGAAATGGTGCTTATTTGCGACCAGTGTGATGATTCCAGATCAGCCTGTACATCTGCAGTATAATTTCATGAATATGTTATTTTCCGTAAATGGCGTCAAAAGTTGACAACATTTTCAGAGTACATGCGGAAACGCTGAACATTTTGTCAACTTTTGACTTTATTAATGAAAAATATTGTAAATTTTGTAAACGTATTTAATGAAATTATGCAGATGTCCGAAGGTACAAGATCACAAATTATGTACTTGGCCACTACGAGAACTCCGTCATCATGAAATGCATCAAGGAATATCTGTTTCTCATACTCCAGCAGACTCATCGTGTCCTTCGCTTAAATTTATTTCCTCTCCAACCTGTATCAGACACGCATCATAAACCTGCAATAGGAAAAGTGAAAGCAGGGCTCCAGATAGGTTGTGTATTGGCATATTTACGCACTTATTTTAGCAGAATACGCATTGATTATCAAAAGTGGGAGTACAAAATACTCACAGCAATGTGAAAATATGCATTAATTTTCAAATTGAGTAGTGAAAATACTGTAATAAAGTTGAAAATTTACTTAGTTGAGCTGCAAAAAGCAAACAGTGTTTGCTTTTTGCAGCTCAAATAAGTGAATTTTTAAATGTGTTATATTTTTTTTTATCATTTGTTCCCCCAAATCAACAATACATTTGTAAAAGTAAAATACGCATTGAATTTGAAAGCCGGGGTCATAATACTCTTTAGATACAAAACTTATCTGGAGCCCTGGTGAAAGTGAATGGGTGTTAACGTCCCAGTAACAGCTAAGGTAAAACAGTTTGTTTGTTTGTTGGGGTTTAACAGCCTATTAACAGCTAAGGTCATTTAAGGCCGGGTCAATGGGTTTACAGGGGCGTAGCTAGCCAATTTGAATCTGCAGGCCCGGTTAGTGACTTCGAGCAAGGGGGTCTGGGGGCATGCCCCCCCCCCCTGCAGGCCCGGGCAAATCAGAACTGAAAATTTACAATATAAAAAAATAAATATTCAGCTCTGAAATCAGAATAATCCTGATCTGATGCCAGGTCCTAACCACACCAGAATCACTTGGCCCCCTCCCAAAAGCAGAAGGATCAGCAATACTCTTACTACTTTTATAATAGGCAATAACCCAATTCAACTCCCAGGTAACAAAAGAGCCAAAGATAAAAACGTACCTGAGGGCCAAACTGGGCAAATCATGATTCCTATAAGGAGGAACCCTTACCGTTAATTTACGCCTTGCTCGACCAACCACCCACGAAGGTCATACAGAGACTGGGCCACATCTACTAAAATGCTAGCCAAAAGTTTGTCGGCAGAAAAACGTGGAACAGACAGTAAGTGTAATGATGCCTCTTGGAAGGGAGTTGTATATGCAGTTTTCCGCTTTAGAGGCCATATATTGCTCTATATTGCTACACTGTAGTTAACAGTTAAAATTTGCGGAATAAGGTAATTTCGCACACTAAAATATTTCAATAATCCTCAAGTTGTTGAAATCCTACTTTGCTGTATTATAGTTGAGGGACAAGGCAAAAATACGAGATAAAGATATTATCATAAAGTCACCTAATACAGTTTGTCAGAGCTGTAGATAAGCTGCGTATTTGCTTAAATACCCAATTAAAATTGCCAAAAACCCAATAGAAAACAGAAGTAGCGAGTATCAAAAAGCAATAAAAACATTGTGGTACCTTTATCATGCTGTAGAAAACAAACCACAAATATAGCATATTTTTCTTATTTTCCATGAAAACACAATATTTTATTTTCCATGAAAACACATCTTGGTATTTTCATTTCGAAGCAAACTATTCAATAATTACTCTATGTTGATACGTAAACAGCAGTGTGATTTTATTTTACCCAATTACAATTTTGAAATACCCAATTGCTATAGAAATGATGGAGATACAATACTCAATTACTAATTCCTTATCTGGAGCCCTGGTTTGCAATAACAAATGTATTATTAGGTCACCTCCGCACGAATGATCAATGGATAAACACTTGACGGTAAACATTTATTCATGAAATGAGTGTGTAGTCTCAGCCCCATGGGACCTGATTTTTTATGAATTATTACCTGCATCATGTATATGTTTTATGAATTATAACATAGCGCACTATGTACATGAATATGTTATATTGACAATCATACATACAAAAACACCATTATTTTGAGCTACCTTAAAGGTGCATGCCCACTCAGGAGGCACAAACTGTTCTTTATAGAAATTGAATAAGTGTATAATTGTGTCACTATTCCACCAGTTCTAAAAATTACGAGTGCCTGCTATACAGATACAAGAGCTCCGCGGAGCAAGATGTCCCGCCTGGCGCAGTTTGATAGTACATAAGGAGCTTGTAATAACCTTGGGGTTAGTGAGCACCATGGGCTTTCTGTAGAATGATGCGGGATGTTGTTACAAATGCATGTATGGAATATTAAAGCATAAACCGAGCGTTAATTTTTCCAAACACGGACATTTCTAAGTCAGTGACCTTGACCTTTGGGGTTAGCGGGCACCATGGGCTATCTGTAGAATGAAGCGGGATATCGTTACAAATGCATGTATGGAATATTAAAGCATAAACTGAGCGTTAACTTTTCCAAACACGGAAATTTCTAAGTCAGCGAGCTTGACCTTTGGGGTTAGCGGGCATCATGGGCTTTCTGTAGAATGATGCGGGATGTCGTTACAAATGCATGTATGGCATATTAAAGCATAAACTGAGCGTTAACTTTTCCAAACACAGAAATTTCTAATTCAGTGACCTGGACCTTTGGGGTAAGCGGGCACCATGGGCTTTCTGTAGAATGATGCGGGATGTTGTTACAAATGCATGTATGGCATATTAAAGCATAAACTGAGCGTTAACTTTTCCAAACACAAACATTTCAAAGTCAGTGACCTTGACCTTTGGGGTTTGCGGGCACCATGGGCTTTCTGTAGAATGATACGGGATGTTGTTACAAATGCATGTATGGAATATTAAAGCATAAACTGAGCGTTAACTTTTGCAAACACGGAAATTTCTAATTCAGTGACCTGGACCTTTGGGGTTAGCGGGCACCATGGGCTTTCTGTAGAATGATGCGAGATGTTGTTAAAAATGCATGTATGGAATATTAAAGCATTCCATTGAGGGAAACAGAAGTCACAATGAATTAACCTGAGCGTTAAGTTTTAGAAACAGAGCTAAACGCAAAAACTTAATGTTGAATGCATGTGAAAAGTAGGTCAATGAACCATGAAAACTAGGTCAAGGTCACATGGGCTCCCTCTGTGTGAGATGGTTACACCACAGTGTTGATGTATAGCGAAGCATTCCATCAAGGGAAACAGAAGTAGTAATACATTAAACCGAGCGTTAACTTTTCCAAACAAGGAAATTTCTAAGTCAGTGACCTTGACCTTTGGGGTTAGCGGGCACCATGGGATTTCTGTAGAATGATGCGACATGTTGTTAAAAATGCATGTCTGGAATATTAAAGCATTCCATTGAGGGAAACAGAAGTTACAATGAATTAACCCGAGCGTTAAGTTTTAGAAACGGAGCTAAACGCAAAAACTTAACGTTGAATGCATATGAAAAGTAGGTCAATGAACCATGAAAAGTAGGTGAAGGTCACATAGGCTCCCTCTGTGTGAGATGGTTACACCACAGTGTTGATGTATACCAAGTATGGAGGTCGTAGGACTTATAGTTTTCTGGAAACTGAGCTAAACGCAAAAACTTAACGTGAAATGTGGACGCCGTCACTGCCGACGCCGCCAATGCCGCTATAAATCATTTAGTAATATCTATTTTACTGATAGCGACTAATATCAGGCTATTTTCATATGCAAATGAGGCATGATATTTTTTAATTATTTATACTAATTAAATGTGTCACTTGAAAAAATAATATTTAAGACAGATTATAAAGTATGATCATTGCACATCAAAATATAAATACAGATAAGAAATAGTAATGGCAGTTAACATTTAAGGAAACATGGTTATCGCCCTTGATATCAGTGTGAAAATTTGCATCTGATATAAAATGTATACTAATGCCAATCAAAACGTGGGGCAATGGTGAATGAATAGTTATTTTGCCACAAAATGTCTCAGATGATGCCTCTGATATAAAGAACATTTTATGCTACTGGGTGGGCATGTACCTTTAAAACAACAATTTGGAAATACTACCTCGTCACAACTCTAAACCAGATGGAAGCGGCCCGCATGTCGAGCCCGCCGAGGCGTTTGATGGTCTCGATCAGAGTGTATTTATTTGAAGTTTGATGCCCAATAAGCATACAAAGTTTCAAGCAAATCTGACTTATGGTTACAGAGATAGTAGGTATGAACAAACTTTAACACAAATTTTGACAGAAACTTTAACGCAAACTTCTATGTCATTTGACCTTGACATAGGGGCACAGGGGCCGCATGAGTGGGACACAGAATTAATATATGGATGATGACTAATAAGCATATGAAGTTTCAAGTCAATGTGACTTAGGACTGCAGGGATATAAGGTATTTCGGATTTCGGACGTACGGACAGACACCGGACGTCATTGTGATCACTAGGTCTCGCTTTCCGCCAGCGGGCTAGACAATAATATAAGGTAATTTGAGGCATGTACACAGAACTTGGAAGGAAATGTGGATGGATTTTGATCTGTCCCTCAAAGTGGAACCAATGAGTGGGTCCTTAATTTACATTATCACCAAATTAATTCGAATTTTACAAAAATACGGGACGAAGCAAAATGGGTGTGAGTGATACTGATAGGACCAGATATTATATGCTGGAGGGACAGAATAAAACACACCTTCCCAACATTTCTAATACACCAAGTTACAGTTCCGCTGCCATCTTTCATCCGGGTTACACAGTACAGGTAAACAAACCGCAATTTCCGATATTTCCATGCTGTCACAGCTGTCAGACGGAGATAGTTTTTGCCTCGGTTCTCCATACACAACGTATAATCTGATGTGTTTTGTTGACATTTACTTTTTAAAATGATTATGTTATATTATCTAAATGGAAATACTCGTCCCAGATACGTTAAACTGGTTCACAAGATGTTTGAAGTGAACACACTATTGACCGGTTCGCGTATTGTACCAGTGGCCGACACCCACATATTCTGCAATTCCTATTGAATATGTAAAATATAATGTATGAAATTGATTGCTGAATGTAATATTTTGTTCAGCAAACAATTATTTCCCTTGAGTTATTCAATTTTATTTTTATGTTCAATTAGCTACCAAAAAAACATTGGTAAACACTTGGCTTAGTCCTAAGACAGAATTTGACATACAATGGAATTAAATTCCTCAGGTGGGGATTTCACATGTACCAATGTATACTGTAGAATAGCGAATCAGATCTTATTCACACTTTATCTGTTGATTATGCTACATTTTCTGTACTAATTTCACATAAATGAATGTCAGTATTATGTAATGAACATATTTCAATAGCTCTGAACTCTGTTATAAATTTACAGATGTAGATTGCATTGGAAAGGCAATATTTATTGTTCTAGTCCTACTAAAATGTATTTCAGAACTACAAGTTTGTTTTACTTTTACAATACTGACATTTCTTTCACTTGAAAAATACAGATATATGTATCAATTAACAGCTAAATTGTGAATCAGATGATTCCCTACTCGGCCAGAGAGTATTCTGCAGAGTTTCTTCCTGCAACTAAATGTATACAAGTGTGAATATACTGTCATCTTTATGGAAGAAATAAATATGATGCATCCTTAGTGAATGAGACACAGAAGTTTAAAATTAGACAGTAACTTTATGAATGTGCCAAATTATCCTGTTGACTATTCAACAGGGCCAGTTTCAATAAACTTTGTTCCATAAAATATTCTTATGCATATTTTGCTAAGTTTACTCAACACATGAATGTGGCGGCGGACTACATGTACATTGGGGTCACTGAACATGAACAAATTCACCAAAGAATTCTCAAAATTGGCTGATAATGCAAATGTTGTTGTCGCTTTAAGCTTTGCGCTTACAAACTTCTTGGTCACACACACTTTAGTATTTCCCTGTATTCTACAACAGGTCTTCATCCCACCACAGTGAAGAAGAATCTGACTCCTCCATCCAAGGAAACCTGCGAGTAACTGAAAATATTAATTTTTTTGTTTTTCTTGTGGAAAAAAAAAAAATGGTGGAGGGGGTGGGGGGGGGAGCGTGTACTGTAATACATTTATGCTATGAAAGGTAAACCTCTCCCCCTTTTTCCGGGCTCGAGACGGGCATGGCATATATCAGCATATGTAGCAGATGGTGTAACACGTTTTGCATATATGTAGACACATCTGTTAATGAGCTGCACCAAGGCAGGGTTAGTTTCATTTTAGGCATCAATGTTTAGTATTGTAAAACCAGGATAAATGTTATGAACATGTTAAATATCACGCTTATATCAACACTAGGAACCTTAAAACTAGAGCAAATGAGCTGCAGGGGCTCACAAATATCCATAGTTGCTGCATGGCTAGATACATATACCGGTACTCTCTCAATCCTTGTTTGACCGACAAATAATTTCCAACTGGTTAATTTGGCCTTGACCTTGGGCATGAAAACAGCCATGGAACGAAAACATCATTGATGATAGAAATCCAAAACTGTTCTACCTGTCACAGGGTGAGAAAAATGTGCACCGGCCCGGGGCTCGAACCCGGGACCTCTGGTTTACCGTACCATCGCTCTAACCGACTGAGTTAGCCGGGCACGAATACACACTTCCTCCCCAAGTGAGTTACGTACCGTGACATACTTCCCCACCAAATTGGAATTCGTCCCCGAATTCTATATTTAATTCGTCTCTGAATTCCATATATTTGGTATATTTTGGGTAGTAAATATATCAGTCACGGCCCCACGTTGGGCGCCAGATGTCACAGGGTGAGTGAATAGGGTTTAACGTCCGCTTTTCTGACATAGAGGTACAAGCCTCAGGGAGTCTACACGCAGACGGGTCAACGGGGTCGTGTCCCGTATCCACCTGTCCGAGGGGGTAAATCCCAACTTCAGAACTCAATATTTACAATCAAAATATATATTCAGTCCTGAAATTAGAACAACCTGATCTGGTGCCAGGCCCTCGCCACACCAGCATCATTTATCCCATCCCCTAAAAGTAATAGGATTAGCGCTAATCTTACTTTTATATATGGGGCATAGCCCGACTCAACTCTCACATACAAGGGTGAGAAAAATGTGCACCGGCCCGGGGCTCGAACCCGGGACCTCTGGTTTACCGTACCATCGCTCTAACCGACTGAGCTAGCCGGGCACGAATACACACTTCCTCCCCACAGTGAGTTACGTACCGTGACATACCCATCAACATGCAGGGGGTATAGTGAGTGATGGCTTATATTTAATATGATATTTATAATATAATTTACTGATTTCATAAAAAAAATTGGCTTAGCCTCGTTTCTTATGATATTAGTAATTAAACTCTTAAACATAGATACCCATGAACAAACATCATTTATGTTAGATCCTGTATAAAAAATAACCCCCAAAAATATTTATCAAGTTGATATACAAATAGTATTCTTATGTCGATACCCCACCCACATAATGAAGACTACGCGTACATAAGCGAACCGAACCGGTGCGAATGGTTATCGGGGCGAAACGACCCGGAACCCGTACATATAAAGTTATACCGATGAAAGCCGAAACACGCCGAATGCCTGTGCGCGTATACCCATCCTCGTTCAGTTAGCTGAACAACTTGTGTGTACACTGTGATCTGTTTAATTATACTTATGAAAGCTAAATGAAGGTCGATTTCAAAAGATGAATGTAAGTTTGATTTAAAAAATGCAATGTTATAGATTAGGGAGCAAAATGAAAATAGCACATTTTGGCTGGCAGTCAAATTATGGGACAGCGGTTTGTTTACATGTAACGCTCGTGCGGCGCAAAATCTACAACAACAACAATGACCATATATGCCAAACTGTAACTTGGTGTATGATGGTATGGTGTTCTTGAATAACATTCATGAATCTACATACATATATTAATTGCCTTTACACATGATGTCCAGATGACACAGGTGATTTTCTGTGTAAATGATAATTTAATTTCAGCTGACGAGACGAAAGCTATCATCAAGCTCTTTAACCTTAGCGATAAGCGCCAGCAATAACCCGCTAGCGATAACTTTCGGACCCATTAGCAATAGTTTATAACGGACCAAGCGTGTATTATACAAGGATAGAAGGAGCAAGATTACACAACGGACTGTGAAGAAAGTTGTTTGTATATATAGATAATAGTAATAATAATGAAAAGATAATAGAATCTTACATTTCGAAAACAGAACTTGAAAAATATTTAAATACAAAAATAACACGAAAATGGGCAACTAGTGACCCCAAGAGGTACCCCAATTGTACCCCTTAAGGGGAATGTGAGTGACGACATGAACCCCCGTCTATGTTGTCCAGTATATATGTCTCAATAATAGGAACACACCATTGAGTGGGGCACTTCTCCCGAAGCACTTGTAAAAACATATGATTTATCTGGGTATGACAAAAATAACGCGAAAATGGGCAACTGGTACCCCAGGATCCCCATATAGACCCCTTAAGGGAAATGTGACGGCTTCAACCCCCGTCTAAGTTGTCTAGTATATATGTCTGAATAATAGGAAAATACCATTAAGTGGGGCACTTATCCCGAAGCACTTGTCAAACATTATGTTTTATACGGGTAAGTAAAAAAATAACTCGAAAATGTGCAACTGGTGACCCCAGGACCCCTATTGCGACCCCTTAAGGGGTATATGTGACGGCATGAACACACGTCTATGTTGTCTAGTATATATGTCTCAACAATAGGAACACACGATTGAGTGGGGCACTTCTCCCGAAACAATTGTAAAAAGTATATTTTATCCGACTATGACACAAATAAGTCGAAAATGGCCAACTGGTGACCCCAGCACCCCTATTGCGAACCCTTAAAGGGAATGTGACGGCATGAACCCACGTCTATGTTGTCTAGTATACATGTCTGAACAATAGGAACACACGATTGAGTGGGGCACTTCTCCCGAAGCACTTGTAAAAAAGTATGTTTTATCCGGCTATGACACAAATAACTCGAAAATGGGCAACTGGTGACCCCAGGACCCCTATTGCGACCCCTTAAGGGGAATGTGACGGCATGAACCCCCGTCTATCTTGTCTAGTATATATGTCTGACTAATAGGAACACACCATTGAGTTGGGCATTTCTCCCGAAGCACTTGTAAAAAAATATGTATTTCCGAGTACGACAAAAATAACTCGAAACTGGCCAACTGGTGACCCCAGGACCCCTATTGCGACCTCTTAAGGGGAATGTGACGGCATGAACCCCCGTCTATGTTGTGTAGTATACATGTCTCAACAATAGGAACACAAGATTGAGTGGGGCACTTCTCCCGAAGCAATTGTAAAAAGTATATTTTATCCGACTATGACACAAATAAGTCGAAAATGGCCAACTGGTGACCCCAGGACCCCTATTGCGACCCCTTAAGGGGAGTGTGACGGCATGAACCCCCGTCTATGTTGTCTAGTATACATGTCTCAACAATAGGAACACACGATTGAGTGGGGCACTTCTCCCGAAGCACTTGTAAAATAATATGTTTATCCGGGTATGACAAAAATAACGCAAAAATGGGCAACTGGTGACCCCAGGACCCCTATTGCGACCCCTTAAGGGGAATGTGACGGCATGAACCCCGTCTATGTTGTCTAGTATATATGTCTCAACAATAGGAACACACGATTGAGTGGGGCACTTCTCCCAAAGCACTTGTAAGAAAGTATGTTATATCCGACTACATGTATGACAAAAATAACGCGAAAATGGGCAACTGGTGACCCCAGGATCCCCATATGGACCCCTTAAGGGGAATGTGACGGCATAAACCCCCGTCTAAGTTGTCTAGAATATACGTCTGAATAATAGGAAAACACCATTGAGTGGGGCACTTCTCCCGAAGCACTTGTAAAGAATTGCATTTACATAGACGGGGTGTGCTTCAGGAGACGTGCCCCACTCAATCCTGTGTTCTTGTTACTCAGACAGTTAATGTTATATACTAGACAAAAAAGACGGGCGTTCATGCCGTCACATTCCCCTTAAGATGTCACAATGGGGTCCTCAGGTCACCAGTTGCCCATGGTCGTGTTATTTTTTTTCATACCCGGATAAAACATAATATGTTACATGCGCTTCGGGAGAAGTGACCACTCATTTGTATGTTCTCCTTATTCAGCTATATATACGAGACAGCATAGACTAGGGTTCATGCCGTCACATTTCCCTTAAGGGGTCACAATGTGTCACAAGTTGCCCATGTTCGTGTTATTTTTGTCAACCACGCATAAAACAATATTTTGCAGGTGCTACGGGAGAAGTGCCCCACTCAATTATGTGTTCCTGTTATTGAGATGATTATACTAGACAATATAGACATGCCTTCACATTCCCCTTAATATGTCGCAATGGGGATCCTGAGATCACACGTCCCATTCAATCATGTGTTCCTATTATTCAGATTTATGTATTATACAACATAGACAGGGCTTCATGTGCTTGATTTAAAATGTCAGTTACTGTGCATGTAGAGAACAAACACATATTGGATATTTGAGACATCATCTGAGACAGTCTCCCAAGTTTATCTTGGAAGCAAATTAAATTTGTTGAAACGACTGAGCATACACAGTACATAGGTAAAGATCATGGCTAGCTAAAAGTATAAACAATAACTTCAGTTTCTAATGTACACCGCAGTAGGTTATTGTGGTACAAGCTATAGTTTTTGCATTCCGTCAGAAGCGGGCTAACACAATACACAGGCAGATGCAGAGAAAGCACCCTTCAATATGTCTAGCAGTAGAATTGAAAATAACAATGCTTGTTTAACGAGAATGGGCCCCACTGGGACTCGAACCCAGGTCACTAGTACGAATACCAGTATGCTAGCCGCTGCACTACAAGGCCTGACACAACCGATAAACACATCATTGTTAAATCCAATACTATGTTCATTTTAATAAAGGGTCTGTAAAAAATGATTAAAATTTGCCGGTAGATTACTATTGTCCATAATGTACAGGTCAGGAACACGGGAGGGGTACAGTACGTTGGTACACTGTGATATGTTGTTGAGACATGTATACTAGACAACATAGACGGGGGTTCATGCCGTCACATTCCCCTTAAGGGGTCGTAATAGGGTTCCTGGGGTCACCAGTTGGCCATTTTCGAGTTATTTTTGTCATACCCTGATAAATACCCATATACAAGCTTCGGGAGAAGTACCCACTCAATCGGTGTTTTCCTGTTGTTGACTGTATATACAACAGACGCTGCCGCACATTCCCCTTAAGGGGTCCAAATAGGGGCCTGTCACATGGCAATCGAGTTATTTTTTGCATACCCTGTAATATATTTTTTACCAAGTGCTTCCGGAGAAACAGCCCCATCATCGTGTGTTCCTGTTGTTGGGACATGTATACTAGACAACATAGACGGGCGTTCATGCCGTCACATTCCCCTTAAGGGGTCGCAATAGGGGTCCTGGGGTCACCAGTTGGCCATTTTCGAGTTATTTTTGTCATACCCTGATAAATATATTTTTTACAAGTGCTTCCGGAGAAGTGCCCCACTCAATCGTGTGTTCCTGTTGTTGGGACATCTATACTAGACAACATATACGGGCGTTCATGCCGTCACATTCCCCTTAAGGGGTCGCAATAGGGGTCCTGGGTCACCAGTTGGCCATTTTCGAGTTATTTTTGTCATACCCTGATAACTATATGTTTTACAAGTGCTTCGAGAGAAGTGCCCCACTCAATCGTGTGTACCTGTTGTTGGGACATGTATACTAGACAACTTAGACGGGGGTTCATGCCGTCACATTCCCCTTAGGGGGTCGCAATAGGGGTCCTGGGGTCATCAGTTGGCCATTTTCGCGTTATTTTTGTCATACCCTGATAAAATATATTTTTTACAAGTGCTTCGGGAGAAGTGCCCCACTCAATCGTGTGTTCCTGTTGTTGGGACATGTATACTAGACAACATAGACGGGCGTTCATGCCGTCACATTCCCCTTAAGGGGTCGCAATAGGGGTCCTGGGGTCATCAGTTGGCCATTTTCGAGTTTTTGTCATACCCTGATAAATATATATTTTTATAAGTGCTTCGGGAGAAGTGCCCCACTCAATCGTGTGTTCCTGTTGTTGGGACATGTATACTAGACAACATAGACGGGCGTTCATGCCGTCACATTCCCCTTACTTAAGGGGTCGCAATAGGGGTCCTGGGGTCATCAGTTGGCCATTTTCGAGTTATTTTTGTCATACCCTGATAAATATATTTTTTACAAGTGCTTCGGGAGAAGTGCCCCACTCAATCGTGTGTTCCTGTTGTTGCGACATGTATACTAGACAACATAGACGGGCGTTCATGCCGTCACATTCCCCTTAAGGGGTCGCAATAGGAGTCCTGGGGTCACCAGTTGGCCATTTTCGAGTTATTTTTGTCATACCCTGATAACTATATGTATTACAAGTGCTTCGAGAGAAGTACCCCACTCAATCGTGTGTTCCTGTTGTTGGGACATGTATACTAGACAACTTAGACGGGGGTTCATGCCGTCACATTCCCCAACCCCTTAAGGGGTCGCAATATTTTTGGGGTCCTGGGGTTCATCAGTTGGCCATTTTTCGCGTTATTGTTTTTGTCATACCCGGAATTATTAAAAACATACTTAAATTTTTCCTTTGTTTACCAAGTGCTTCGGGAGAAGTGCCCACAAAAGCAAACCGTGTGTTCCTGTTGTTGAGACATGTATACTAGACAACATAGACAGGGGTTCATGCCGTCACATTCCCCTTAAGGGGTCGCAATAGGGTTCCTGGGGTCACCAGTTGGCCATTTTCGAGTTATTTTTGTCATACCCTGATAAATATATTTTTTACAAGTGCTTCGGGAGAAGTGCCCCACTCAATCGTGTGTTCCTGTTGTTGGGACATGTATACTAGACAACATAGACGGGCGTTCATGCCGTCACATTCCCCTTAAGGGGTCGCAATAGGGGTCCTAGCTGGGGTGACACCAGTTGGCCATTTTCGAGTTATTTTTGTCATACCCTGATAAATATATTTTTTACAAGTGCTTCGATAGAAGTGCCCCACTCAATCGTGTGTTCCTATTATTTAGACATGTATACTAGACAACTTAGACGGGGATTCATGCCGTCACATTCCCCTTAAGGGGTCCATATGGGGGTACTGGGGTCACCAGTTGCCCATTTTCGCGTTATTTTTGTCATACCCGGATAAAACATACTTGTTTACAAGTGCTTCGGGAGAAGTGCCCCACTCAATCTTGTGTTCCTGTTGTTGGGACATGTATATTAGACAATATAGACGGGGGTTAATGTCGTCACATTCCCCTTAAGGGGTCGCAATAGGGTTCCTGGGGTCACCAGTTGGCAATTTTCGAGTTATTTTTTATTTACCCGTATAAAACATAATTTTTTACAAGTGCTTCGGGAGAAAGAATAAGCTGTTATTGTGACCAAAAAAAACCACAGTAGTTGTCTCAGCTAGGATACAGAAAGCATACAAGACAGATGAAGTAGTAAAAGTCTTATCCGTATAGCCAAGATTATCTAAGCTACATTCAACTTGACATGACATGCTTAAACCACATGGCCACTAAAATAAGAACATTGTATTCAACTTTCAAGTCAATACGCATGCATTCACATTGTAAATCTTTAATGTGGGTTCAAGTGGGTGGGGTAATATTTAGTGTTGCGATGTTACCCGTCTTAAACTGCTTCACAACAGGATTCCAGACAATAATCTGATTAAAATGCTTTAACTTATGTATTAACTGAGTGAATATATAATCCTCAGTTAAACATTTATTTAGCTATAGTTTGACATATTTGAGATATGTTCCGATAGTTCGTGCCACCATGCACATGTCATAATTTACAGGCCGATTTCGGGACGAACAGCGTCGAAATGACTTGGAACCTCATAAAATAAAAATATTATCTAAATTCATGAACAGTAAATGCTTAATAAAATATTAAAGTACCTATTTCTGTGTAATTATGTTGAACTTACATAGTGAAATGTTTTTAATACACCGATTTATGCAGAATATTCAGTTCGCAATACTCATCATTGGTTCATTGTTGACGAAGGCAAACTGAATTAATAAAGCCGAGTAATCCGTACTACCGGAAAGAAACCCGCTGAGGTACTCCGAAACTATCGTTGACTAGTTTGATTTCAGTATTTCAGTTTGAAGTTCCGGATGTTGACCTATTTGCAGGAACCAGTCGTCTAATGGATAATGTGACCGTAAACCTGGTACAGCTTAGCAACAAGGAGTAAATTGTCAGGACAACGGCATTGATTGTTATTATTATGACAGAGAGATAAATAAAATAGATGCTACAGGCAAGGTATGTCTGTGCCAAACATTTTATTATATTATTTGCATGCTCTACACTTGCAGATTAACTTTTCTGTGTGCGAATTGATGTTGGGTGAGATAGAGATTTCTATATTTCTATTCATGGTTCTATAACCGGCTTATGTCACTGACTCTAGGAATGGAAGTAACGAAATTGATTTTTGCGCAGGTAGTTTGCGATTGTCATGTTTGGGTGAATGTGGGACTATGGGAAATCAATTGCCTGCCTGTTTCCTGCAGATGATTGTTTTGCATTGATAAATGTACACCAACACCGGAAAGTGGATATATTCCCGGTTGGCGGAATCGGCGATTAGATTTAGATCCACCACCATCATTGATTTTTCCTATAAAGGTTAGACACCACCAAATAGTTTTACTATATAATTTAACCGAATGCCATCCAATAAGGCCAGTCTCTCCTACTTTCACTATTCGTATGGATGCTGTGGGACCCACTTGTACATGACCTGCAACCAGTCTGTACTGGTTCTACATGAACTAAACAATAGGTTCACTTACTCCTAAGAAAGAAAAATCCAACCTTGTCATATCCTCCAATATTGTGTACATTTTTTGGCCACGGAAACTCCGTTTACATCAAGTGACCAACAGGTTCAGTGTTTTCTTTTAAATGCTACAAATATGCTGAAAACTGGTGTTAAAGGCACCCCAAAATGAAACTGGGTAGTAATGGATCAAGATTTGCAAGCAAACGGTGTCTGTGACCTCAAAACACCCGCACTATTTTTTTTTATACCGGACTACTTTTGCATACACCCTGGGCGATTTCGCACCATTTGGTGTCTTCTAACCTATCAACTAACCAATGACCACACATATTTTGCTATTCTCTGCTACTTTCATTTTTCGTATGGATGTTGTGGGACCTATTTTCACATAACCTGCACCAATTCTGCTCTGGAGATTCACTAATTAATCACTTAGACTTACTTATTGTTAAGAAAGATAAATTCAATCTCCTGCAGAGACATAGAGAGACTTAAACTCCTTGATCTCCTGTGACCACCCTAGTGGTGGCGCAGACATTCAGCGGCTGGAATTGGAACCGATTCACATGACAAACATGTTCCGACTTACAAAATAATCCCAAAGCATATGGTTGAATAATGGTGTAATGATACATTAACATACATGTGAAGTAGATGAGTACATCAATTGACCGGTTTCTGCAAGCAAATAGTGTCTATGGCATAAACCATCTGTATTATTTTCTTTCCTATACTACTTTTGACCGTGCATGCATATCTGATGATTTAGTGTGGTTAAACCTAAGGTATGCACTGAATAGTTTCTTAGCCGGGCTCGATTTGAAAAAGGAAAGGAATGAATATTTTCAGCATTTACATAATATGTTAAAACACCCAATAATTGTACTGAATATAACTTAACCGAATCACCCAAATATTGCTCAGTCTTTCACTATTCGTATGGAGGGTGTGCGACCTACTTTCACATGACGTGGAACCAGACTGTACTGGATCTGCAGTCATGAGTAAAAAAAAAAAGATGTTAAATTACTTCTAACAAAGACACATTCAACATCGTCCTGTCCCCCAGTATTGTTTACATTATTTTGCCACTGCAACTGTGATTACATTACGTGACGAACAGGTTCAGTGTGCTCTCTTAAATGCTACAAATATGCTGAAAACTGGTGTTAAAATACGCCAACATGTTTTTGTCTGAAAATGGAATTGAGTAGTAATAGATCAGGATTTGTAAGCAAACTGTGCAACAACATTCCGATTATTTTTATACCGGTCTACGTTTACACCATTTAGTGTTTTCTTACCATTAGTGGAACCGTTCTGTCTTGCTGGCAGGCAGGCAAATTTTACTAAACAAAATACAGACTTCACAATCTCTGCAAGCCAGAGCTTCTAGCCGTATGTTTAAGACTTCAATCATAGAACTATCGTTATTACTCCGAAATTCCTGCCACAGGTTTGACGTTTCACGAAATTTTACTCAAGGAATTGGTGATCTTGTCTTGAAATATAATAGACTTATATATAATCATTAATCCAATCAGGGATACTGTGATGTGAATAATATAGGGCATATGATGTATTTTCAAACGTAGCAACATTGTTTAAAGTAAAGTACAGTCATTTGTTTCTTTAATTAGCCTTATTGTTTTATCTGGAAATGTATCAATAAAATATACGACCCGTATACTGACAACGTACGGCTGAGTTGGACAATGACATAACTATGACACGTGACCGCTCATTACCGTTTTCTTTGCATGGAGACTGCATGGTTAATGACACCCAGTGAAGTGCGTTTTATTCCAGATGTTCACTTGTATTTTGACGTCATTAGATTGCCACTATCAACACATTAGATTTCTGCGTATTAGTCTTATAAATTAAGCACATTCTTAGACCTGTTAAAGGTACATACCCACTCAGAAGGCACAACGTGTTCTGTATAGGAATTAAACAAGTGTATAATGGTGTCACCATTCCACCAGTTCTAAAAATTACAAGTGCCCGCTATACAGATATAATCATTTAGTAATAAATATTTTACTGATAGTGATTGCATATTTTCATATGCAAATGAGGCATGCTAGTTTTTTAAATTATTTATACTAATTAAATGCGTCGCCTGAAAAAATAACATTTTCGACAGATTATAAAATACGATCATTGCACATCAAAATATAAATACAGATACTAAATAGTAATGCCCGTTAACATTTAAGGAAACACGGTTATCGCCTCTGATATTAGTGTGAAAATTTACGTCTGATATAAAATGTATAATAATGCGAATCAATACGTGTCGTAATGGTGAATGAATGTTTATTTTTCCAGAAAATGTCTCTGATATAAAGAACATTTTGTGCCTACTGAGTGGGCATGTACCTTTAACATGTTCTTAATTTCATATGACACTGAAATACATTTTCGTATTTGGTATGAAGTTTCTGTTTTTGGGATATTTTTTTGTTATGTATTATCTTGTAGAACTGGCGACGGGGCCAGTCATATTACTACCTTTAATTTAAATCATGGCGTATTTTCTCTTGTTTCTTATGTCACACGGCTAGAAAAATGCGCATCCAATACTGAACACGAACCCAGTACCTTTTTTTACTATTATCCACGTGTATGTTTATGTTATGTTGCGGCATAATGGGGGATAAGCTAGTGACGTACATGAATACCAATTTGTCCGACATGACATCCGAGGTCAATTATATAATTTAACTATTAAAATAATATGATTAACAGTATATCATAAAATAGTTTCAATTGGCGACCATCTGGGATTGTTTCCTATGTGATAGTTACTGATTTCCATTTTGAAGTTACTCAACTGTCGCACTGTATCTATGAAATCGATTTTCAGGTATCTCGTATGGAACCAGCTATATGACATACTGTATTATAATTATTTGGCGGCCATTTTGGATTTATGTAGATATCTCAAAACTCTAAATAGTGACAGCGTATCATCAGTCGGATTGACAAATGGAAAGCCAAATTGCCAATAAAAACAAATAATATTCAAAACATGGTTGGACTAACACAAGGAAGCATAAGGAGTTGGTGGGTGGCGTGGTGAAGGGTTATTAAATGCAGAGCTCCAGATAAGCTGCGTATTTGCGTAAATACCCAATTAAAATTGCCAAAAACCCAATTGAAATCAGAAGTAGCGAGTATCAAAAAGCAATAACAAATGTGTGGTACCTTTATCATGCTACAGAAAACAATAACCAGACCACAAATATAGCATATTTTTCTTCTTTTCCATGAAAACACATCTTGGTAATGCCAAGACATGTTTTCATTTCGAAGCAAACTATTAAATAAGTGCTGTCTGTTGATGTGTAAACAGTAGTGTGATTTTATTTTACCCAATTAAAATTTTGAAATATCCAATTGCTTCAGATATGATGGAGTGAAAATACTCAATTACTAATTCCTTATCTGGAGCCCTGAAAATGTGTTGTAACTGTTGACACATGTGGTGAAATACGATCAAGTCCCATAGTGCTTATTATTTTCCATAAGGCAAGCTATTGGAGCTATAGCTGCATCGGAGCAATAACATTGTTTTCTTAAATCATTGCTGTCATGTTAATTGTGGTAATAGATTAATATGGTTTGGCGACTAGTGTAGATTCAGATCAGCCTGTGCATCCGCACAGTCTGATCAGGATCCCGTCAGGCTTCTAACAAGGAATATAGATCATTATAAGGCTACGTACAAGAGTGTGTTATTCATCGGGATATTCTCTGGCCACAAATCCCATAAGCCTCATTTCCATTTTGCCACATGTAACGTATGCTCCGGTCAAAGACCTAAATTAAAAAGGCGAACATTGCGTCAAAGAGAGATAACTCCAAAAGTACAAGCTACAAAGGTATCTTCATGGCTCGCGACACATCATTGAACCATGAGGTACACAGGTGTGAAGTAGCATGAAGATATTCCAAGCGGTATACGACTTATTAACTTTTTGCTTGCTGGGAAATTTGTGGGCTATAAATAGTTAAAAAATAGCAGATGACAATTCATTATATTTTCTTTTATTTCTCCTTATAAATGTCATGAATATGTCTTGGAATTTCATTAGAATTGTGTCCGGAGGACACGATTCTAATGAAATTTCAAGACATATTTACAGAGAGAAATAAAACATATACTGTAACTCCTAATTCGTTTGGCGTATATATTCGCCGCTAGCATGCAAAGAGTTAAGACAAGGCCCTATTGTATGATGGTCGGATGGGCGGACAATGGCAAAATATAATACTTCCTCCATAAATTTGGATGAGGAGGGCATAAGCATGCACATAGCGTTGACAAATAATGACGTTACGCTCCATGCTCGGTCATAAGCACTCATGTATTACGGTTACAATTTTCGACGTTTCATATCACCATCTTAACCTTTTCACCCCTCAGTAACTGGAATGGATATTGCAACCGATCCAATCGTCACAAAATGGTTTTCAGACTTGTCCATTTATGAGCCGGCATTGAAAAGTTAATTTTAAGACCAATCCAACCGTCACAAAATGGTTTTCAGACTAATCCATTTATGAAAAGGGAGTGTTTTTTGTTCTCAAAGAATATGAAAAGTACTTTCAAAAAGTGCAGATCTTGATGAGACGGCTCGTTACGAGGTTATAATGGGCTTTCGGGATCAAACACAGTGGCGGCAACCGAATGTTGCGAAGTTCAACGAACCAATCTAAAGTACACAGTACAGGCCCGTACGCAGAGGCGGTGACCTCCCCCCTTAACCATTTAAACACCACCGGTCTGTATAGTCTTATTGGCAAAAAGTGTAGATCCAGATGAGCCGGCTCGTGACGAGCCGTCTCATCTGGATCTGCACTTTTTGCAACTGAAGTATTTTTCATAATCTTGAGAACAAAAACACCCCATGTGAAAATCATTTGTGATGATTGGATTGGGTTGCAAAATTAACATATCAAAATCCATTCCAGTTACTTAGGGATGAAATGGTTAATCTGCCGAGGTCTGTCCGTGGATGTGCAAAAAAAGTGTTTATCCCTTTGCGCCATCGATAACGCACCCCCCTAAATTAATTTCTGCGTACGGGCCTGGTACATGTACATGAATATTGACACTAAGGCTCCAGTATAGAATAAGTGGCACAGACAACCGATATCATGGTTTACTCTATGCAATCCGATTCTAGAAGCACGAAGTTCGTGTTTCTAGGATCGGGTCACATAGGGTACGTTTTCTTATGAGCTCACTGCCATATACATAGTCCAAGGTGTATGATCACGTGGTACTAACAACAACAACAAGTACCGATTCAAAGTACGTATTCTTTTATAGTGTCGGACCTTATTACGTAACGGGTTTTGATGGAATATGGCGCATCAAACGCGTTTTGTTAAGCTGCATTTGGTGGTCTCTGTATTTTCGCACTAACTTCTGTCCGACACGGAAATCGATTCTTCGCAAAAACGACATAAGTCTCTGCCAAACTCCATAGACCACCAAATGCAACTCACGAAGACGCGTTTGCTGCGCCATATTTCATAAAAATCCGTTGCATATTAAGGAAAATATCAAATAATACTTACTTTGGAGTGGGCGACGTGGTTGTTGTTGTAACCACGTGAGCATGCACCTTGTAATCGTGATCGCTGAAAAATAGGAGTATTAAGCTCCCGGGCCAGGGTAGCACCAGCTTAGCATCAACCACGCAGTCTGATTAACACATACAATGAGAGTTAATTCGTGTGCAGACCGATGCAGACCTTGATCAGACTGCGCGGATGCGCAAGCTGATCTGGGTCTACACTAATCCATTGTAGTTAAAATTCAATATCACTGTCTGTTCGCAAAGGTCGTAAGCCCCATTTATTGCCAACCTATACATTGAGAAATATGGCAAACATTGTTGACCATGGCGCTTGAAAAAATATGGCAAACATCGTTGACCGTGACAGGCATGCACAAATTAGTAAGATAGTATTCAGGTCTATGCTGGTTTGATTAGCAATGGTGTTGCTTCACCTTTTCCACACGTGGAGTACAGGTGTACCTCAGGGTATTTTACCCGAGATAGTTCTAAATTTGTTTGCGCCGTGAGTAAATTTCACGTGCGAGCTCACGGACTATTGACCGAAAGGCGAGCATTTTAATCCGTTGATTCATCACTTGGAGACGGACTGTGTTAGAGTCAAGAGGTGACATGAAGAATTTTGTTTTGCAGGTATATTGAAGTTTTCTAATACTTGAAAGTGGGGGGGGGGGGGGGGGTGGGGGGGGGGGGGGGAGGTGATCTGGCCCGTATGCTGAGGGTGCGACGGGTGCTTCACCCGTTCAACACCACAGTCCTGTTACGTGTATAGTGGTATTGGCAAAAATGTAGATCCAGATGAGCCGCAGAGGTGAGCGGCAGGGTGGTGGGGGGGGGGGGGGGGGGTGGGGGGGGGGGGGGGGGGGGGGGGGGGGGGGGGGGGGAGAGAGAGAGAGGTGATATGGCCCGTATGCAGAGGGGGTGCGACGGGTGCTTCACCCGTTCAACACCACAGTCCTGTATTGTGGTATTGGCAAAAATGTAGATCCAGATGAGCCGGCTCGGACGAGCCGTCTCATCAGGATCTGCACTTTTTGCAAGTAATTTTCATAATTTTGAGAACAAAAACACCTCTTGTTCATAAATGGACTGGTCTGAAAATCATTTTGTGATGATTGAAATGGGTTGCAAAATTAACATATCAAAATTCGTTCTAGTTATTTAGGGGTGAAATGGTTAATCTGCCGAGGTCTGTCCGTGAATGTGCAAAAAAACAATGTTTAGCCCTTCGCGCTGTCGATAACGCACCCCCCTAAATTAATTCCTGTGTATGGCCTGGGGGTGATTAGTAATTAGTGATTATGAGATGCATAATTTGTGTGGGGTGTGTGGAAGTGGGGCGTATGCATTGTGTGTAAAATCTAGATAATATAACTTTGAAGGGAGCCTGTGTTTAAAGGTTATTTTCTTGTAGACGAATATTAGTTTTGATTTTGCCCATCCCCCTTATATTACATTGACTGATTGCTTCAATAGTTAGACACTTGACACACTCATGCTGCCATTAACATCACGTTGACCTTTTTTATCTTCACATATTTGTGGAAACACTTACCCAATTTTTAGCGAGACATAGTGATCACCATGATGTCCGTCCATCCGAAATTTGCATTAACATTTTTAAATACCTTAGTCAAAAAGTTTGTACACGTTTCTTCATCATCGTATAACATTAATATTACTTGATGGATTGCTTCAATATTTGGACACTTGATATATGTAAGAATTGGGAACAGACTCATGCCGCCGTTTACATGACTTTGACCATCAGATGGTTGTGGAAACACTTGGCATTTTTTGTTGAGCCTGCTTGCAGAAAGCGAGACATAGTGATCACAATGATGTCCGTCCATCCAAAATTTGCATTAATATTTTTAAATACTTTATATCTCTACAGTCCTCGGTCACATTGACGTGAAACTTCATATGCTTATTAGTTATCATCCATTATATTCATGCTGTATCCCACTCATGCGGGCCATGTGCCCAAGTTAAGGTCAAATTACTTACAAGTTTACGTTAAATTTTTGTCCAAATTTGCATTAAGCTTTTCACATACCTATATACTTACTATCTGTGTAACCGTAAGTCAGATTTGCTTGAAACTTTGTAAGCTGATTTGTCGCTGTTTTTTCCGTCGTCATCCGCGTCGTCGTCATCTAAAATGTTCAAAAGTTTGTATAAGCTGCTACATTATATACGTATCTTACTCCGAGGTCACCAGATGCCTCGGCGGGCTCGACATGCAGGCCACGGCCTCGACATGCAGGCCACGGCCATCTGGTTTATGTCAAAAAGTTTCTTCAACCTTGACCTTTTTTGTGTTTTAAGCATGCGCTTCTCTTACGGTGTTTGTGATGCTTACTTTAGCACATGCCTATAATGATCATGTTACGGTAAAATGCCTCGTCAGGCGCGACACCGCTTCCGTGGTGTAATTCTTGTTTTAAGTAAAAAAAAAGTTTCTTCAACCTTCTTGTCATGATATAACTTTGATATTTCTTAACAGATTGCTTCAATATTTGGACATTTGATACATGTGATCATTCAGAACACCCTCCTGCCACCATTAACATGACATTGACCTTTTTTTCTGCACATGTTTGCGGAAACACTTGAGACATGTAAGCACTTCGAACATACTAATGCCACCACTAACATGACCTTGACCTTTTTTTTACCTTCACAGTTTTGTTTCTTGAAAAGTTTGTACAAGTCTCTTCATCAAGCTTTAACTTTAATATGACTTGATGGATTGCTTCAGTATTTGAAAACACATTTGGAACACACTCATACCACCATTAACATGACCTTGATCCTTTTGACCTTCACATGGTTGTGGAAACACTTAGCCATTTTTTGTCGCGCCCGCTTGCGGAAAGCGCGATATAGTGGCACTTTGGCATACGTACGTTACGTGTGTCCGGTTAAAGTTTTTGGTTAAAGTTTTTGGTTAAAGTTTTTCGTTGTACTATATCTCTGCAACTGCTTTGCCCATTACCTTGAAACTTCACATGGATGTTTATCATCATCTATATTTTCATTCTACCCCCCTCCTGTGCGGCCCCTGTGCCCAATGTCAAGGTCAAATTACTTTGAAGTTTTTGGTTAAAGTTTTTGGTTAAATTTTTTTGGTTAAAGTTTGTCGTTATACTATATCACTGTAACTGCTTCGCCCATTACCTTGAAACTTCACATGGGTGTTTATCATCATCCATATTTTCATTCTACCCCCACCCGTGCGGCCCCTGTGCCCAATGTCGAGGTCAAATTACTTTGAAGTTTTTGGTTAAAGTTTTTGGTTAATGTTTTTTTCATATACTATATCTATGCACCTACTTTGCCCATTACCTTGAACCTTCACATGCCTGTTTATCATCATCCATCTTTTCATTCTACCCCCCACCCGTGCGGCCCCTGGGCCCAATGTCAAGGTCAAATTACTTTGAAGTTTTTAGTTAAAGTTTTTTCATGTACTATATCTCTGCATTTGCTTTGCCCATTACCTTGAACTTCACATGGGTGTTTATCATCATCTATATTTTTATTCTACCCCGCTCCCGTGCGGCCCCTGTGCCCAATGTCAAGGTCTAATTACTTTGAAATTTTTGGTTAAAGTTTTTGGTTAAAGTTTTTGTCGCGACCACTTGCGGAAAGTGCGATATAGTCGGCACTTTGGCGTCCGTCCGTCCGTCCGTCCATCCGTACGTCCGTACGTACGTGTGTCCGGTTAAAGTTTTTTGGTTAATGTTTTTCCGTCTACTATATCTCTTTTTTTAGTGTCCATGCCTCGCCCCAAGGCGCGACATGCAGGCCGCGGCCATCTAGTTATGTCAAAAAGTTTCTTCAACCTCGACCTTAAGCTTGAGCTTTTAAGCTTGCATTTCTCTGACAGTTTTTGCGATGCTTACTTTAGCACATGTATGCCCATGATCATGTTACCGTCAAATGTCTCGGCAGGCGTGACGCTGCTTCCATGGCAGAATTCTTGTTGTGTTTTAAGCATATGCCCCTATCATACGATTTTTGGGATGCTTACTTTTAGCACATGCCCATGTTCATGTTATGGTCAATGCCTCGGTAGGCATGTCACCACTTCCGTGTTCTTGTTTATACCCCCGGCATACGAAGTAAGTCGAGGGGTATATAGTTTTCCATCTCTTTGTCCATCTGTTTGTTTGTCCCTCCCATTTACTTTTAAGTTTTTGGGTACCCATCATCACTGTAACAGTAAGTGGGATTGACCTCAAACTTCATATACTTCGTTATCATCATCCATATTTTCATTCCATACCACACCCATGTGGCCTTCATGTCCAAGGTCAAGGCAAATTACTTATATGCATCCGTAAGATTTTAGTAAAGTTTTTGGGTACCCATTATCTCTGCAAGCAAAAGTTGGATTGACTTCCAACTGCATATACTTCCTTATCATCATCCATATTTTCATTCCATACCACACTCACTCATCCGGAGGTTGTGGGTTCAAACATAGTCTAGGACTTCAAAAATACTTTCATAGTATATCCATCCCACTCCTGTTGCTGGAACGTTAAACCCATTCTCTTTCACATTTGTCATCATCCATATTTCCATTTATAGCACTGTGCTCAAGTTCAAAGTCAAATGAAAATTACTTACATTTTGTATCGGTGTACATCCATCAGTGTTACTGGGGCCCGTTTCACTAAACTTTGTACGACTAAAATGTTTGTAAGTGCAAATTTAGGATCGTCTGGAAATTTCAATCATAATTTTGCACTTACGAACACTTTAGTCGTACAAAGTTTAGTGAAACGGCCCCTAGTTTTCTTAATGTTGAATGGATGTAAAATTCCGGTCACTCAATCGGTTGTTATTGGGATTTCACTTTAGGAGCGTTGAATTCTGTATCAAATTTTCTTGTTGCTTTTGCAGATGAATTGTTGAATTAATACATCAAGTGTGGCCTTCATTTAGTCTTCGCTTCACAGACAAACACATGCAATTAGCCATAACGTTGCCGTATTTATTCTAATAAACACCACCATGGCTATGCAATCAGTGGGGATCAAAGTGGGGATCAGTGGAAAGTAGTATCGAAATATGTTATTTTCTCATACAAAAGCCATTTAAAACAATGTTTTGTGAATAACATATTTAGAATGCAAATATGGGAGGGGAGGGCGCTTCTATGAGAGAGGTGGCTGCGCTATAAGAATAAATACGGTACATGCATTCTCCAGTATACTGTTATGCCAAATTCTCATATGTTACGGACTGAAAAAATAACTACATAACAGGGGTGGGAATTTTCAGGATATATCCTTAAATCAGGATTTGCATTGCTATTGAGGTTTCGTATGCCAATCAAACTGGTTGATTGCCAGTTGGGATTGCCAATAGATGTTCAGAAAGTGTTAACATTTGGGCAAGATTAATGCAGGCTGTTGTGTAGTACACTCGTACAATGTAATAGCGATCTATAGTTTTTGTTGCGCCTGCTTTAGCATAAGGTGCAACTATTGTCACCGCTTTTTCCGTCGTTGTTGTCCGTGTCATCGTTGTCGTCCGCATAAACAATGTCAAAAAGTTTGTACAAGTTTCTTCAACATGATATAACTTTTATATTTCTTTACAGATTGCTTCAATATTTGGACACTTGATACACATGAGCATATGGAAGACACTCATACTGCCATTAATATGACATTGACCTCATCCATTTTTTTGCATAAGAAAGTTCTACCAGTTTCTTCATCATCATAATAATTATACCTTTAATATGTCTTGATACATGTGAGCATTTGGAACACTTATGCCCCCATTATCATGACCTGACCTTTTTGACTTTCAAATGGTTGTGGAAACACATAGCTATTTGTTTTACGTCAACAAGTTTGTACAAGTTTCTTCTTGATACATGTAAGCATTTGGAACACACTCATGCTGCAATTAACATGACCTTGACCTTTTTCGTGCCCATGGTCATGTTATGGTCAAATGCCTCGGCAGGCGTGACATTGCTTCCGTGGCGGAATTCTTAAATTGTCTTCATTAATGGTCAAACGCCACACATTATGTATGTACCATTCATATACATCAACTTTAATATTTGCACCGATCTATCAAAATCTGGCTAGTATAGGTCTTTATCAGCGTGTGTGTTTACAATTGGCCCATCCACTCACCATGGCTGTATATACTGATCATCTTGCTATACAGTTTGATAGAATCTAGAGTTTGTGTAGCTGATCACGTGCCGATTTCATCAGCGTTGCAATAAATATAATAGTGTAACAACTACGTGTTAGGGTAATACGTGATTTAATCAGAACAAGTACATGAATTATTAATACACCATTGGCTAGCTTTCAATCTGGACAATATCAAAACCCCAAAACATCACAGCCTTCTACGATTACACGCAGCTGATTTTCCGCACGCTAACAACAACAACAAACCCCCCGCTGACTTTTTAAGCTACTCGCCACAATAGCGTTCTGTTTATATTTTACATTATGCCATGTTTGACACATGCTAACAATATATATATAAGTATATGCCTATAATACATGTACATGCATAACAAACTTCAGTATCCTTATAATACTGAATTGCCATATTTTTTAAATATAACTTCAATATATATATATGTATATCCCTATAATACATGTACATGCATAACAAACTTCAGTATCCTTATAATACTGAATTGCCCTATTTTTTAAATATAACTTCAATATATATATATATATATGTATTATCCCTATAATACATGTACATGCATAACAAACTTCAGTATCCTTATAATACTGAATTGCCATATTTTTTAAATATAACTTCAATATATATATATATCCCTATCATACATGTACATGCATAACAAACTTCAGTATCCTTATAATACTGAATTGCCATATATTTTAAATATAACTTGAATATATATATATATATCCCTATAATACATGTACCTGGTACATGCATAACAAACTTCAGTATCCTTATAATACTGAATTGCCATATCTTTTAAATATAACTTCAATATATATATGTATATCCCTATAATACATGTACATGCATAACAAACTTCAGTATCCTTATAATACTGATTTGCCATATTTTTATGCCCCCGCTACCGAAAGGTACGGGGGCATATAGTGTTACCAGCGTCCGTCCGTACGTCCGTCCCGTACGTCCGTCCCGTCCGTACATCCGTCCCGTCCGTACGTCCCGATATTATATTCTTTAGTAACTTCTACATGGCTTCACATATTATGTCATTATTTATACACGTGATACATATGAACATCCCTTACACACTCCACCCCCCAGTACTTCGACCTTGGCCTTTGGCCTTGACCTTTTCCACTTTAAATGTTTGCTTGGCACTTTGGGACAAATCTACGTGCACGTTTCTCAATCCTACAATAACTTCTCAATACTTTTGCCAATCGCTTAAATATTTATACACATGATACATATGAACATGCCCTACACACTCCACCACCCAGTACTTCGCCACCTTGACCTTTGACCTTCACCTTTTCTACTTTAAATGTTTACTTAGCACTTTGGGACAAATCTACGTGCACGTTTCTCAATCCTACAATAACTTCTCAATACCCTTTTCCACTTTAAATGTTTGCTTGGCACTTTGGGACAAATCTACGTGCACGTTTCTCAATCATACAATAACTTCTCAATACTTTTGCCAATCGCTTAAATATTTATACACATGATACATATGAACATGCCCTACACACTCCACCACCCAGTACTTCGACCTTGACCTTTGACCTTCACCTTTTCTACTTTAAATGTTTACTTAGCACTTTGGGACAAATCTACGTGCATGTTTCTCAATCCTACAATAACTTCTCAATACTTTTGCCAATCCATTAAATATTTATACACATGATACATATGAACATGCCCTACACACTCCACCACCCAGTACTTCGACCTTCACCTTTGACCTTCACCTTTTCTACTTTAAATGTTTACTTAGCACTTTGGGACAAATCTACGTGCACGTTTCTCAATCCTACAATAACTTCTCAATACTTTTGCCAATCGCTTAAATATTTATACACATGATACATATGAACATGCCCTACACACTCCACCACCCAGTACTTCGACCTTCACCTTTTTATGCCCCCGCAACCGAATGGTGAGTGGGGCATATAGTGTTACCGGCATCCGTCCGTACTCGGGTAAATGGCTTGTAATCAAATATTCCTCGTTTTCTTTGGCTGCCAGTGGGGGCATTCGTGTGCCGACAGGCCACATTTCTAGTTTAAATATAACTTCAATATATATATATATATATCCCTATAATACATGTACATGCATAACAAACTTCAGTATCCTTATTATACTGAATTGCCATATATATAAAATATAACTTCTTCAATATATATATATATATATCCCTATAATACATGTACATGCATAACAAACTTCAGTATCCTTATTATACTGAATTGCCATATATATAAAATATAACTTCAATATATATATATATATATATATCCCTATAATACAAATACATGTACATGCATAACAAACTTCAGTATCCTTATTATACTGAATTGCCATATATATATATAAAATATAACTTCAATATATATATATATATATATATCCCTATAATACATGTACATGTATAACACACTTCAGTATCCTTATAATACTGAATTGCCCTTAGAATATCTATAATATTAAATTATAATCATCATAACAAATACAATAATAATATAAATGTTGCTAGAAAATCCTATAGAACCATGGAAACTGGCAATTCTTCATATTATATAAGTTATATAGCACATTTCATCTGCCTATATCTGAATATGACTGTAGCCAGGATCCTACAGATCATACAGGCCAGACATGTGCTATAAGACCCCATGTCCATACCGTGTCTCATTCCTGATACAACCCAGACTTATGGGCACGGTGGGTTTAAATGGACAGATTATATGTCGGAATGGGCATGGTGCACCTTTGGACTTGCATGTGACACTGACTGTCACTTGGACCGTGACACTGACTGTGACAAATTGACATAGCATTTATTTGACTTTGCTAGCTTAATTACAGAATGTCAAAATCTTTGGAATAATCTTACCTTTATTTTGTAGATGCAGTGAACAATTGATTTTATATTTATGCTTTTTCAGGAGGTATTTGATCCAACAACCAAAGATTTCTGTGGAATTAATTTATATTCCCTTGCTGCTTGTTCTCATTTAGTTTGCTAATTAAAGGTAATTTTAATTGTTGCCATGTATAACATGTTGTAAATTCATGTATGCAAATATATACCCTAACCTTCAATATGTTACTCATTTAACTATTTGTGAGTATTCTCTCTAGACTCTGAGTATTCTGCCACCAACATTCCTGTGAGTTTTCTCCCTTTATGTGTCTGTGTTTTCTGCCATGTGATGTGGCCAGCAGGTTTCAGCAATGACGACAGTAGCCAGCGGTCACTGTTGGAACATCAGCCACAATGTGGGCAGCAGAGAGTCAAGAGGTAATGAGTTATTTCGTTCAGGACTATCGCTTTGTATAAGATGGAGATAAACTAAACTTTCTAGAAGTGTTTTATAATGATGACATCCGAAATGCATGACTGTCAACCAACCAACCAACCAATCAATCAATGTTTGACTGACTAAATGAGAATATACCCTGATCAGCCCCACACATCTGTGGCTGTGGCTGGTGACATGACATGCATTTCACTAGTGCACACCCTGATCAGACTGCAGGCTGGTCTAGGTCTACATTGATTGCAAATGTCATAAGCCTCCATTTCTCCAGTCACAGCCACATATGTACAATTAACCAGAACTTACTGGCTGTAATACAGGATGACGTGACAGCTGGTATATTCTGGTTATATCCCATTACAAGCTGAAGATACACAATTTTCTTATGGAAAAGACTAATTATTCTAATTCTTATTCCGCAACAAAAGTATATGTTGTGACCACTCATTAGAACCATCTCACCGAAACAGTTGAAATGAGTGGTCACAACATATACCTACTTTAAAGGTAAAATAAGAAAAATAATGTGTCAAAATTGTCATACCACTAAAATCATATTCTGAATGCAATATGTTGATGTGCATGCTTAACCCTTAGAAGGCGGGAACCGAATATTGTCGTCTGCTGTTGTTTCTTATTTTGTATTTCTCTAAATAAAAACATGGTTCGGCAGCATTTTAGAATCATTTCCATCGGAAATGATTCTAAAGTGCTGACAAACCAAGTTTTTGATGAGAAAAATGGAAAAATATTCAGCAGACGACAGAAATTAATTCAGCATTGTAAGGGTTAATCCATACCAGTTTACTACCTGTAGATCCAGTTTTAGACAGGGAGAGGTGGTCACAACGGTTCAGCTTGACAACAGTGATGATTCAGTCTATCTACTCAACTTGATGCTCATATCTGGGGATCACGAATGGTAAGTGATTCAAATTTATTAGCCATATTTGACAAACCAGGCTTCTGTCTTTCATTACGAGTTGAATGCCTGGCACCAGATCACATCACCATTTTTTGTCGATAATTATTATGAAAAAGTGCAGCATTTTCCATAAATGAAGTTGAAAATGGACGTCATTTTTGACATCATTTATAGAAAATAGCCAATTAGAAGTTGAAGATGCGATGCACACATGTGACTTGGAAAAAATTTGTGTTGAAGTTTTCAGGAACCTACTACATTGTACCTCGGTCACCGTAAGTTGGATTGGCTTAAAGGCTTGGAACATCATATGCTTAGCAGTCATTATCAATCTTTTCACTCTGTGGTCCATTCGTGTTTCATTAAAAATTGTCATACCCTTAATAGCATATTCTGAATGCAATAATAGGTTAACCCTTTGAACACCACAGGCCTGTATAGTGGTAATTGGCAAAAAGTGTAGATCCAGATGAGCCGGCACGTGACGAGCCGTCTCATCAGGATCTGCATTTTTTGCAAGTAATTTTCATATTATTAAGAACAAAAACGTCCCCTTTTCCTAAATGGACTAGTCTGAAAATCATTTTGTGACAATTGGATTGGTTGCAAAATTAACATATCAAAATCCATTCCAGTTACTTAATAGGGGTAAAAGGGTTAATATGCATGTTATGTATTTAGACCTCTGCGCCGAGGAGAGGTGGTTACAGCAGTTCAGCGTGACAATGGTGATGATCCAGTCTATCTACTCAACGAGTTGCTCACTCGTATATGTATATCACGAATGGTAAGTGATTCAAATTATTGAAACCAGTGATTTAAATTTATGGGTCGTATTATGACAAAACTAGCCTTGTAAGGGTGCCTGACACCAGCTGAGGACATGTATATATGAGACACGCCATGTGATTTTGTACCTTCGGACCTCTGCATAATTTCATGAAATACGTTTACAAAAATTTACAATATTTTTCATAAATAAATTCAAAAGTTGACAAAATTTTCTGATTACATGCAGAATCGCATGTACTCTGAAAATGTTGTCAACATTTTTAAGCCATTTACGGAAAATATTTTAAATTTACCTTAGCTGATGACAGGCCATTAAACACCATTAAATAAGTAATACTAGGATTCACACCTGTGGCAAAGTGATCTGGTGTAGTTAGTGTGCCTGACACCAGATCAAGATATAGTGGATTCAGTGCTGGATTGGTATCATGCTTTCAGTGCTCGCTGCATACAGTTGCATTCCGATCTACTGTCCGTTTCACGAAAGCTGCTAAAATTTTACGGCTGTATAAACAATGCCATAACAATTTTTTTTTTTTCAGTAATATTAAATTTTATCGAAATTTAAAGAGTGAGCCTTTTTATTTTGTGAAATTTGGTCCAATATTTATTTTATGGCAAAACAAAAATTCCTCGTGTTAAATCCAAAATATGCTTAGATCATTTCGCATAGACAAATCAATTTTTCGTATTAAAATCAATATTTCACCAGATTTCACGAAATAAAACGAAGGCTAATTCTTAAATTTTGATCAAATTTAATATTATCGAGAAAATAAAGTGTTTGCATTATTTATATGGCCGTAAACTTTTGGCAGTTTTCGTGAAAAAGACAGTAGTTTAAAACATATTGTTGAAATGTACATTAGGATTGGGCCTCAAGTTTACAAACATAGTTTCATATTTCACCTTGTGGACCAACTCAGTTTGAGCCTTCACCTTGTTGATAGAAATTAAAACGGTATGGATCTTGAGCCGGTTGATATCTACACTGGTCATGATATGACCAGCCCGTCACCAAGTTTT
This sequence comes from Conchocele bisecta, assembly GCA_029237695.1. NCBI lineage: Eukaryota > Metazoa > Mollusca > Bivalvia > Lucinida > Thyasiridae > Conchocele > Conchocele bisecta. Next base: position 104,946,974 of record CM055268.1, on the reverse strand, counting down.
CCCAATACGTACAGCAGAAGCTCTCTATACAGGGCAACCTGAATGTGTTATAATCCATTTTATGCATACATGGGGTAGGAAAAAAATGAATTTTGCTATTTTTCTTATTTATATTTAATAGTATATGTTGTGACCACCATTTGAACCATCTCGATGTAAATATTCTGTCCTGATTTTGGGATTTTTCCCCCAATGCAGCAGGTTAAATGCGGGATCGAACCCGTTGGCCTGGCCTTAAATGACCTTAACGGTTGAGAGGCAGTTTAAAACCAATAAATCAAATCAACATACATGGGTGAGAAATAATAAAAATTATATCTTTCCACGTAAAAATGGGTTCTAATCTAAACTCAAATTGTAGAGGTGGCATGCGCCGAACACGCCTCCCCTGCATGGATCCGTGTCTGCAAAGTTGTCGTGTAATTTCCTGCATTTAATCAGTACATGTATCGTCATATTACTAGCTGTGGATTGGTCAAGGCCGCCGAGTCGTCAACCTAAGGATGGGGTAGCGGTCAGCAGCGTGGCTGGGACGTCAACTTCCATGAGCCGATACACTACATATCATATGGGTATGTTGCATTACCAGTAATTCTCAGTTAAAATACATTATTTTCTGAATCAACAATTTCAAATATTTTCAAAGAATTTTCTCATGTCTCTTCCACAGTATACATTGTGATACCTCATTTGAACCATCTTTAATGAGAAGGGTGATGTAATGCTTCGTGTCATTTATCACAAGTTTTTGTCACGCCTGCTTTAGCAGAAGGCACGACTATAGTCATCGCTTTTTACGTTGTCGTCATTGTCATCGTCGTCGTCCTTAATTGTCAGCAATGTCAAAACGTTTGTACAAGTTTCTTCATCATGATATGACTTTACGGATTGCTTCAATATTTGGACACATGATAAATGTGAGCATATGGAACAAATACATACCGCCATTAACATGACCTTGACATTTTTTACCTTCACATTGTTGCAGAAAAACACTTTTACGTCAAAATATTTGTACCAGTTTCTTCATTATCATATACAGTAGAAACTCCGAATACCGGACAGCCTCCGGACCGGACAAAAAGTCCGGTTTAGAGAGGTTTCCGGTTTTTAGAGGTTTTTCACTAACCGAAACAATGAAAAATACGCTGACTGAACTGGACCTACGCAGGTCACCTGATCAGTCTGCGTGGCCTATGTGCCGATAATACGGTGTGTAAATTGGTTTGTCACTAAACGTGTACTCCAATTAGCGAAGACTAATCGGCAATTTTCAATGATTATTTGACCTCATAATTACCTTACGTATACCTGCCGTCGTCAATTACAGCCGCATCAATCGATTTAAGTCTTCAATGGAAAATAGCGGCATGTTTTTCGCTATTTAATTCAAGACCAAACACGGCCCGATTTGTAAATGTAAATATCGAGTATCCATCTTTCTTTTGACGAAAGTCGGGAGAAACAATTGTTTTCATTGGTCAGTTTTCCAATATCACACGTCGATCACATGCTCGGAAATATTTATAGCTAGGTTGTAAGACAAAATTACAATGAGTGCGCACTACTCAACCAGTTACGGCGTAACATCCTTTTAAAAATAAACAGCCCGGACCGTGTGGCTTGACTTGTGAACCATGTCAAATGCGTAACGTCTCTCTTATCACACCTGTCTGACAGGAAATCCAACACGACCATTGTGTGAAATTTATCCCCTGCCGCGGGCGCTTGGTGATTTTATCAATTCTGATCCGTCCGGTATTCAGAGGTAAAATTATGCTGAAAAGTCTTCTTTTTTGGGGGGAAAATCGTCCGGTTTCCGGAATTCAGAGGATCCGGTATTCAGAGGTTTTTATTAGCTCGTCTGCATGAAGTGCATAAGAGCTTATGGCATACCCCCGGCGTCGTCGGCGTCCGCGTCCGCGTCGTCCACAAACTTAACGTTGGGTAAATGTCTTATAACTTCTGTTTCCTTTCATGGAACACCTTCTTATTTCATACATGCATTCCTCAGATGACCCTCTATCATGCTGTAACAAATCCATGACCCACCACCCAGCCCTTACCCCAAGGTCAAGGTCACAAACTTGGCACATTCATAAACTTAACGTTGGGTAAATGTCTTATAACTTAACTGTTTCTTTCATGAAACGCCTTGTTAATTTCATACATGCATTCCTCAGATGACCCTCTTATCATGCTGTAGCAAATCCATGACCCACCACCCAGCGCTTACCCCAAGGTCAAGGTCACAAACTTGGCACATTCATAAACTTAACGTTGGGTAAATGTCTTATAACTTCTGTTTCCTTTCATGGAACACCTTGTTATTTCATACATGCATTCCTCAGATGACCCTCTATCATGCTGTAACAAATCCATGACCCACCACCCAGCCCTTACCCCAAGGTCAAGGTCACAAACTTGGCACATTCATAAACTTAACTTTGGGTAAATGTCTTATAACTTCTGTTTCCTTTCATGGAATGCCTTGTTATTTCATACATACATTCCTCAGATGACCCTCTATCATGCTGTAGCAAATCCATGACCCACCACCCAGCCCTTACCCCAAGGTCAAGGTCACGAACTTGGCACATTCATAAACTTAACATTGGGTAAATGTCTTATAACTTCTGTTTCCTTTCATGGAATACCTTGTTATTTCATAGATGCATTCCTCAGATGACCCAGTATCATGCTGTAACAAATCCATGACCCACCACCCAGCCCTTACCCCAAGGTCAAGGTCACAAACTTGGCACATTCATAAACTTAACGTTGGGTAAATGTCTTATAACATCTGTTTCCTTTCATGGAACGCCTTGTTATTTCATACATGCATTCCTCAGATGACCCTCTATCATGCTGTAGCAAATCCATGACCCACCACCCAGCCCTTACCCCAAGGTCAAGGTCACAAACTTGGCACATTCATAAAGTTAACGTTGGTTAAATGTCTTATAACTTCTGTTTCCTTTCATGGAACACCTTGTTGTTTCATACATGCATTCCTCAGATGACCCTCTATCATGCTGTAACAAATCCATGACCCACCACCCAGCCCTTACCCAAAGGTCAAGGTCACAAACTTTGCACATTCATAAACTTAACGTTGGGTAAATGTCTTATAACTTCTGTTTCCTTTCATGGAACACCTTGTTATTTCATACATGCATTCCTCAGATGACCCTCTATCATGCTGTAGCAAATCCATGACCCACCACCCAGCCCTTACCCCAAGGTCAAGGTCACAAACTTGGCACATTCATAAACTTAATGTTGGGTAAATGTCTTATAACTTCTGTTTCCTTTCATGGAACGCCTTGTTATTATGCCCCCGCTACCGAAAGGTACGGGGGCATATAGTGTTACCAGCGTCCGTCCGTACGTCCATCCCGTACGTCCGTCCCGTCCGTACGTCCCGATATTATATTCTTTAGTAACTTCTACATGGCTTCACATATTATGTCAATATTTATACACGTCATACATATGAACATCCCTTACACACTCCACCCCCCAGTACTTCGACCTTGACCTTTGGCCTTGACCTTTTCCACTTTAAAATGTTTGCTTGACTTTGGGGCAAACAAATACGGACGTCAACCACAATAACTTTTCAATACTTTTGCAATCGCTTAAATATTTATACAGATACATATGAACAGCCCTACACACTCCACCACCCAGTACTTCGACTTGACCTTTGACCTTCACCTTTTCTACTGTTTACTTACACTTTGGGACAAATCTACGTGCACGTTTCTCAATCCTACAATAATCTTTTCAATACTTTTGCCAATCGCTTAAATATTTATACACATGATACATATGAACATGCCCTACACACTACCACCCAGTACTCACCTTGACCTTTGACCTTACCTTTCTACTTTAAATACTTACACTTTGACAAATCTACTGCACTTTCTACCTTACAATAACCTCAATACTTTGCCAAATCGCTTATTTATTTACACAGATCATAGAACATGCCCTCACACTTGGGCCACCACATATCGACTCACCTTTGACCTTCACCTGCTACTTTAAATGTTTACTTTAGCACTGGGCAACTACGTCACTTTCTCAATCCTACTAACTTCTCAATACTTTTGCCAATCGCTTAAATATTTATACATATGATACATATGAACATGCCCTACACACTCCACCACCCAGTACTTCGACCTTCACCTTTTTATGCCCCCGCAACCGAATGGTGAGTGGGGCATATAGTGTTACCGGCGTCCGTCCGTACTCGGGTAAATGGCTTGTAATCAAATATGCCTCGTTTTCTTTGGCTGCCAGTGGGGGCATTCGTGTGCCGACAGGCCACATCTAGTTTAAATATAACTTCATATATATTGATATATATACTCCCTATATATCATGTACATGCATAACAAACTTCAGTATCCTTATTATAAATGAATTGCCATATATAAAATATAACTTCAATATATATATATATATATATATATCTATAAAAACTTCATACCACTGTACATGCATAATCAAACTCAGTATCAGCCTTATTATACTGAATTGCCTATATATAAAATATAACTTCAATATATATATATATATATCCCTATAATACATGTACATGCATAACAAACTTCAGTATCCTATATACTGAATTGCATTATATATAAGATACTGAAGTGTTATAACTTCAAATATATATATATATATATCCCTATAATGTACGATGTACACTGCCTTTATAACTACATATTTCAGTATTTTATATAATCCTTATAATTCATGTACAATGATACAACTTCAGTATCCCTAATTAGACTATTGCTAAGCCCAATCTAATATAAAATTATAATCATCATAACAAATACAATAATAATATAAATGTTGCTAGAAAATCCTATAGAACCATGGAAACTGGCAATTCTTCATATTATATAAGTTATATAGCACATTTCATCTGCCTATATCTGAATATGACTGTAGCCAGGATCCTACAGATCATACAGGCCAGACATGTGCTATAAGACCCCACCCCCATGTCCATACCGTGTCTCATTCCTGATACAACCCAGACTTATGGGCACGGTGGGTTTAAATGGACAGATTATATGTCAGAATGGGCATGGTGCACCTTTGGACTTGCATGTGACACTGACTGTCACTTGGACCGTGACACTGACTGTGACAAATTGACATAGCATTTATTTGACTTTGCTAGCTTAATTACAGAATGTGAAAATCTTTGGAATAATCTTACCTTTATTTTGTAGATGCAGTGCACAATTGATTTTATATTTATGCTTTTTCAGGATTATTTGATCCAACAACCAAAGATTTCTGTGGTTAATTTATATTCCCTTGCTGCTTGTTCTCATTTAGTTTGCTAATTAAAGGTAATTTTAATTGTTGCCATGTATAACATGTTGTAAATTCATGTATGCAAATATATACCCTAACCTTCAATATGTTACTCTTTAACTATTTGTGAGTATTCTCTCTAGACTCTGAGTATTCTGCCACCAACATTCCTGTGAGTTTTCTCCCTTTATGTGTCTGTGTTTTCTGCCATGTGATGTGGCCAGCAGGTTTCAGCAATGACGACAGTAGCCAGCGGTCACTGTTGGAACATCAGCCACAATGTGGGCAGCAGAGAGTCAAGAGGTAATGAGTTATTTCGTTCAGGACTATCGCTTTGTATAAGATGGAGATAAACTAAACTTTCTAGAAGTGTTTTATAATGATGACATCCGAAATGCATGACTGTCAACCAACCAACCAACCAATCAATCAATGTTTGACTGACTAAATGAGAATATACCCTGAGCACACATCTGTGGCTGTGGCTGGTGACATGACATGCATTTCACTAGTGCACACCCTGATCAGACTGCAGGCTGGTCTAGGTCTACATTGATTGCAAATGTCATCCTCCATTTCTCCAGTCACAGCCACATATGTACAATTAACCAGAACTTACTGGCTGTAATACAGGATGACGTGACAGCTGGTATATTCTGGTTACATCCCATTACAAGCTGAAGATACACAATTTTCTTATGGAAAAGACTAATTATTCTAATTCTTATTCCGCAACAAAAGTATATGTTGTGACCACTCATTAGAACCATCTCACCGAAACAGTTGAAATGAGTGGTCACAACATATACCTACTTTAAAGGTAAAATAAGAAAAATAATGTGTCAAAATTGTCATACCACTAAAATCATATTCTGAATGCAATATGTTGATGTGCATGCTTAACCCTTAGAAGGCGGGAACCGAATATTGTCGTCTGCTGTTATTTCTTATTTTGTATTTTCTCTAAATAAAAACATGGTTCGGCAGCATTTTAGAATCATTTCCATCGGAAATGATTCTAAAGTGCTGACAAACCAAGTTTTTGATGAGAAAAATGGAAAAATATTCAGCAGACGACAGAAATTAATTCAGCATTGTAAGGGTTAATCCATACCAGTTTACTACCTGTAGATCCAGTTTTAGACAGGGAGAGGTGGTCACAACAGTTCAGCTTGACAACAGTGATGATTCAGTCTATCTACTCAACTTGATGCTCATATCTGGGGATCACGAATGGTAAGTGATTCAAATTTATTAGCCATATTTGACAAACCAGGCTTCTGTCTTTCATTACGAGTTGAATGCCTGGCACCAGATCACATCACCATTTTTTGTCGATAATTATTATGAAAAAGTGCAGCATTTTCCATAAATGAAGTTGAAAATGGACGTCATTTTTGACATCATTTATAGAAAATAGCCAATTAGAAGTTGAAGATGCGATGCACACATGTGACTTGGAAAAAATTTGTGTTGAAGTTTTCGGGAACCTACTACATTGTACCTCGGTCACCGTAAGTTGGATTGGCTTAAAGGCTTGGAACATCATATGCTTAGCAGTCATTATCAATCTTTTCACTCTGTGGTCCATTCGTGTTTCATTAAAAATTGTCATACCCTTAAAAGCATATTCTGAATGCAATAATAGGTTAACCCTTTGAACACCACAGGCCTGTATAGTGATAATTGGCAAAAAGTGTAGATCCAGATGAGCCGGCTCGTGACGAGCCATCTCATCAGGATCTGCACTTTTTGCAAGTAATTTTCATATTATTAAGAACAAAAACGCCCCCTTTTCCTAAATGGACTAGTCTGAAAATCATTTTGTGACAATTGGATTGGTTGCAAAATTAACATATCAAAATCCATTCCAGTTACTTAATAGGGGTAAAAGGGTTAATATGCATGTTATGTATTTAGACCTCTGCGCCGGGGAGAGGTGGTCACAGCAGTTCAGCGTGACAACGGTGATGATCCAGTCTATCTACTCACCGAGTTGCTCACTCGTATATGTATATCACGAATGGTAAGTGATTCAAATTATTGAAACCAGTGATTTAAATTTATGGGTTGTATTATGACAAAACTAGCCTTGTAAGGGTGCCTGACACCAGCTGAGGACATTTATATATGAGACACACCATGTGATTTTGTACCTTCGGACCTCTGCATAATTTCATGAAATACGTTTACAAAATTTACAATATTTTTCATAAATAAATTCAAAAGTTGACAAAATTTTCTGATTACATGCAGAATCGCATGTACTCTGAAAATGTTGTCAACATTTTGAAGCCATTTACGGAAAATATTGTAAATTTACCTTAGCTGATGACAGGCCATTAAACACCATTAAATAAGTAATACTAGGATTCACACCTGTGGCAAAGTGATCTGGTGTAGTTAGTGTGCCTGACACCAGATCCAGATATAGTGGATTCAATGCTGGATTGGTATCATGCTTTCAGTGCTCGCTGCATACAGTTGCATTCCGATCTACTGTCCGTTTCACGAAAGCTGCTAAAATTTTACGGCTGTATAAACAATGCCATAACAATTTATTTTTTTTCAGTAATATTAAATTTTATCGAAATTTAAGAGTGAGCCTTTTTATTTTGTGAAATTTGGTCCAATATTTATTTTATGGCAAAACAAAAATTCCTCCTGTTAAATCCACAATATGCTTAGATCATTTCGCAAAGACAAATCAATTTTTCGTATTAAAATCAATATTTCACCAGATTTCACGAAATAAAACGAAGGCTAATTCTTAAATTTTGATCAAATTTAATATTATCGAGAAAATAAAAAGTGTTTGCATTGTTTATATGGCCGTAAACTTTTGGCAGTTTTCGTGAAAAAGACAGTAGTTTAAAACATATTGTTGAAATGTACATTAGGATTGGGCCTCAAGTTTACAAACATAGTTTCATATTTCACCTTGTGGACCAACTCAGTTTGAGCCTTCACCTTGTTGATAGAAATTAAAACGGTATGGATCTTGAGCCGGTTGATATCTACACTGGTCGTGATATGACCAGCCCTGTCACCAAGTTTTCCCAATACGTACAGCAGAAGCTCTCTATACAGGGCAACCTGAATGTGTTATAATCCATTTTATGCATACATGGGGTAGGAAAAAAATGAATTTTGCTATTTTTCTTATTTATATTTAATAGTATATGTTGTGACCACCATTTGAACCATCTCGATGAGACGGTTAAAATGAGTGGTAACAACATATACTTCATGGTGTGACCACTATTTTAACCGTCTCGATGTAAATATTCTGTCCTGATTTTGGGAGTTTTCCACCAATGCAGCAAGTTAAATGCGGGATCGAACCCGTTGGCCCGGCCTTAAATGACCTTAACGGTTGATAGGCAGTTTAAAACCAATAAATCAAATCAACATACATGGGTGAGAAATAATAAAAATTATATCTTTCCACGTAAAAATGGGTTCAAATCGAAATTCAAATTGTAGAGGTGGCATGCGCCGAACACGCCTCCCCTGCATGGATCCGTGTCTGCAAAGTTGTCGTGTAATTTCCTGCATTTAATCAGTACATGTATCGTCATATTACTAGCTGTGGATTGGTCAAGGCCGCCGAGTCGTCAACCTAAGGATGGGGTAGCGGTCAGCAGCGTGGCTGGGACGTCAACTTCCATGAGCCGATACACTACATATCATATTGGTATGTTGCATTACCAGTAATTCTCAGTTAAAATACATTATTTTCTGAATCAACAATTTCAAATATTTTCAAAGAATTTTCTCATGTCTCTTCCACAGTATACATTGTGATACCTCATTTGAACCATCTTTAATGAGAAGGGTGATGTAATGCTTCGTGTCATTTATCACAAGTTTTTGTCACGCCTGCTTTAGCAGAAGGCACGACTATAGTCATCGCTTTTTACGTTGTCGTCATTGTCATCGTCGTCGTCCTTGTCAGCAATGTCAAAACGTTTGTACAAGTTTCTTCATCATGATATGACTTTACGGATTGCTTCAATATTTGGACACATGATAAATGTGAGCATATGGAACAAATACATACCGCCATTAACATGACCTTGACATTTTTTACCTTCACATTGTTGCAGAAAAACACTTTTATGTCAAAATATTTGTACCAGTTTCTTCATTATCATATACAGTAGAAACTCCGAATACCGGACAGCCTCCGGACCGGACAAAAAGTCCGGTTTAGAGAGGTTTCCGGTTTTTAGAGGTTTTTCACTAACCGAAACAATGAAAAATACGCTGACTGAACTGACCTACGCAGGTCACCTGATCAGTCTGCGTGGCCTATGTGCCGATAATACGGTGTGTAAATTGGTTTGTCACTAAACGTGTACTCCAATTAGCGAAGACTAATCGGCAATTTTCAAGGATTATTTGACCTCATAATTACCTTAGATATACCTGCCGTCGTCAATTACAGCCGCATTAATCGATTTAAGTCTTCAATGGAAAATAGCGGCATGTTTTTCGCTATTTAATTCAAGACCAAACACGGCCCGATTTGTAAATGTAAATATCGAGTATCCATCTTTCTTTTGACGAAAGTCGGGAGAAACAATTGTTTTCATTGGTCAGTTTTCCAATATCACACGTCGATCACATGCTCGGAAATATTTATAGCTAGGTTGTAAGACAAAATTACAATGAGTGCGCACTACTCAACCAGTTACGGCGTAACATCCTTTTAAAAATAAACAGCCCGGACCGTGTGGCTTGACTTGTGAACCATG
>CM055268.1:104859438-104936365 GCA_029237695.1 Conchocele bisecta | reverse complement strand
ACCAATTAACTTTAAACTTCCCATGTTTATCATAACCCATATTGTCATTCTACGCCCGTGTAGCCCCTGTGCCCAATGTCAAGGTCTAATTACTTTACCTTAAAGTTTTTTGTCACGTCCGCTTGTGGACAGCGCAATATAGTCGGCACATTGGCGTCCGAGGTTAAAGTTTTTGGTTAAAGATTTCTGGTTAAATGTTTTACCGGTATGTATACTATCAAAGCCTCGGCATGGGTGTTTACCATGATCCATATTGTCATTCTACGCCCCACCCGTGCGGCCCCTGTGCCCAATATAAAGGTCAAATTACTTTGAAATTTACCTTAAAGTTTCAACTTAGGTTCATTCAATAGTTCACCCATGCATCATTCCCTGTATGATGCCCAATGTTTAGGTCAAATGACCACAACAGTTGAAGTATCTCTGCAACCATATCTCAGATTGACTTCAAACCTCATATGCTTTATACTTTATCAGCATATACAGTTTCATTCTATAGTCCGTCACTAAACTTAACATCAGAGAAATATGTTATAATTTCTATTTCCTTCAAATTTGAAAATTCTTAATATATCACCCATGCATTCCTCTAAGGCTCTACTATAAGACTCTACTATCATGCTGTGAGAAATCCACGACTGCCCAACCCCCGCTGATCCCAAGGTCAAGGTCACATACGTCTCGTTAAAAAACTTTCACAGCATGATAGTAGAACCTTCGAGGAATGTATGCATGATTCATGACGCCATGAAATATTAAGAATATGAGTGATTTTGTGATAATAATATAAGCTTATTCTTCATTTCAGGAGCTGTTTACTGTGACAATCACCAACATGGAGCGACGTTTCCTGTTCCAATGATTCGGCTAAATAGACTGTAACAAAGTGTTGATAGACTGGAACCCTGGAAATATTACACTCGTCATGTACATTTGTTAGCTCCATTTTCTCTCAACTTCAATAGACAATTTATATCTAATTGTAACTTAAGGACCTGTTTATATCCGGTATTTAATGTATTGCTCTGGCAATGATATATTTTTAAGAAAATGAATGTTAAAAGAACAATTATCTTGTACATAACCTCAATGACATAAAACAAATGCACACTTTCAGACCTTACATGTTAAAAGTTACTAAATGCGTCATTGCGGAACAAAATTAAAATGCAGCCTGTTGCATATAATGAAGGTTTCATTCACCAAATAGTTTTGAGTCACTTTCGCAGTTGATACAATGTATTGGAACACCGTATGTTTTGTGTCGTGTGCCACAAAACAAACGGTGGCTCAATACAGTAAATTGTATCTCTAATATAGTTTCTCTAGCCGTATTAGCTACAGCAACTATATTCGAGATATAATTAGTGGAGAGATTATGGCAGTGGGACATAGAAACATATATACATGTATGTAAATCTATTGTAAACCTACTTCATCTGGTAACCACAATTTCATACTTTTTCATAGGTAGCTGCTAAAACAACTGTAACCATTTCAACACGACAGGTCTGTATAGTGGTATTGGCAAAACGTGTAGATGCCGGCTCATCAGGATCTGCACGTTTTGCAAGTAATTTTCATATTTTTGAGAACAAACCCACCCTCTTCATAAATGGGCTATAGTCTAGAGAAAATAGGGTTAGACCCACCACTAATTGCAACTGTTTTTTTCTCTTCAGTTTCCAATATTATAAGGTGTCCTGATCAACATACCCAAAATCCGCAAAAATCCACTTTGGGGAAATCGATTTATTCTGATAAATCCAAAATGGCCGCCAAAATATTTATATAACAACAATGGTGGTGCTATATTATGTTTTAGGTATTGTTTTGGAATGATTTAAACGCATAAAAATGACACATAAGCGCTACAAATAGTTTGTCGTTTCATACGATTCGACCATATCATTGGTATAAATTCAAAATGGCCGCCAAAATATCGAAAAATCACGATTATTGTACGTTTCTGACCATGCAGTACATTAAAATGGCAATAAATTTATATGTATATTGTGATGGCAAGTGGGAGATCGTTATTTTAATAGTTTTAGCCTTCATACGATATATATAGCTTTGTTAAAAAAATCAAAATGGCCGCTAAAATATCGATAATTCTTATGTCTGGGTATTTATGTGTATGTATTGTCTTAACGAATTCTAGTTTGCCCTGTCGTCCGTTCTTTGTTAATTTCAGTTTTGTGATATTCTCTTATCTCATTTATTATAGTTTGAGTGTTTTCCTTTTTATCATCATTATACAAGTGTATTTTTCTTGTTTGTACTGACTATTATTCGTCCTTATTGCTGGTTATTTCATTCATATCTTGTGTAATGTCCCGTCTAGACATGATGGCCGGGTAAGTGGGAGGTTGTGGGCCCACCCTAACCAGGTTCAACCCCCAGTGGATTTTTCTTCACTCACCGTTCCCAGGCAGTAGCCTTGCTGTCGGGTCTTCTTGTGACGTGTTTTGTTTCTTCATTTCTACTACTAGGACCGTTGTTTTCGTAGTGATTCATTTTTGAGGAATCTGTTGCATTTCATGTTATTTTCTTATTTTTTTGTGTAGTTATTGTTTTTGTTGGGGACCGTCCACCGCTGGTTATGGAGTGCATTTTTTTTGCCATGTTGAAGGCTAGTCTGGAAATCATTTTGTGAAGGTTAGATTGGTTGCAAAATTAAAATATCTTAGGGATGGATGGGTTAACTAGCATCTTGACCGATGTGCATTCGATAATTAAGAACCTATTCAATTATGAAGAGCATGGTATTATGATAAATCAAACTGGTGACCAGAATGAGATAGGTATTAAATGTATGTTTGTATAGCGTTTTTAGCTCACCTGAGCAAAGCTCATGTGAGCTATTTGTTATGGCAAAGTGTCCGTCGTCCGTCGTCCGGCGTCCGTCCGTGAACATTTTCTATCATCTTCTTCTCCCGAACTGCTGAGCCGATATTGGTCAAACTTCACAGGGATGATATATGGGTGATGCCATTTCAGATTTGTTAAAATGGAGGTCATCGACAATCCAAGATGGCCGCCATGGAAAAGTAGGTCAAATTCTTAAAAAATCTTCTTCTCACGAACCGCCAGGCCGATTTCGACGATACTTGGTATGAATGATCGATAGTTAGCGTTGTTTCAGATTTGTTCATATGGTGGCCGTGGGTCAAAAATGGGCGTCGCCCGGGGGATCAAATAGGGGTCAAATTTTATTTTTAACCGAATATAGTCATGTAATATATCAAATCGAAGGTATCGACGAGACAATCACTCTGGAACATTTTTTGTCTAAATCATATGATTACGTCATCCAAGATGGCCACCGATAGTTCAAATGGTCATTCTTTTACTAAAGATTTCAAACGTCTTCTTGTAAACTGCTTGGCCGATATTGGCCAAACTTAACTGTAATGGTCTGTGGTTGAAGCCTGTTCATTTTTGTTAAAATGGAGGTCATCACCAAATCCAAGATGGCCGCCATTGAGAAGTAGGTCAAATTCTTAAAAAATCTTCTTCTCACGAACCGCCAGGCCGATTTCGACGATACTGGGTATGAATGATCGATAGTTAGCGCTGTTTCAGATTTGTTCATATGGTGGCCCCTGGGTCAAAAATGGGCGTGGCCCGAGGGGTCAACTAGGGGTCAAATTATATTTTTGTCCGAATATGGTCATATAATATATCAAATCGAAGGTATCGACTAGTTGATCACTCTGGACCATTTTTTGTCTAAATCAGATGATTTTGTCATCCAAGATGGCCACCGAAAGGTAAAAAAGTTCTTCTTTTACTAAAGATTTCAAACGTATTCTTCTTGTGAACTGCTTGGCCGATATTGGCCAAACTTAACTGTAATGGTCTGTGGGTGAAGCCTGTCCATTTTTGTTAAAATGGAGGTCATCACCAAATCCAAGATGTCCGCCGTTGAAAAGTAGGTCAAATTGTCAAAAAATCTTCTCACAAACCTCCAGGCCGATTTCGACGAAACTTGGTGGTGTGAATGATTGATAGTTAACGCTGTTTCAGATTTGTTCATATGGTGGCCCCTGGGTCAAAAATGGGCGTGGCCCGAGGGTCAACTAGGGGTCAAATTATATTTTTGCCGAATATGGTTATATAATATATCAAATCGAAGGTATCGACTAGTCTATCACTCTGGAGCATTTTTTGTCTAAATCAGATGATTTTGTCATCCAAGATGGCCACCGAAAGGTAAAAAAGTTGTTCTTTTACTAAAGATTTCAAAACGTATTCTTCTTGTGAACTGCTTGGCCGATATTGGCCAAACTTAACTGTAATGGTCTGTGGGTGAAGCCTGTCCATTTTTGTTAAAATGGAGGTCATCACCAAATCCAAGATGTCCGCCGTTTGAAAAGTAGGTCAAATTGTCAAAAAAATCTTCTCGCAAACCGCCAGGCCGATTTCGACGAAACTTTGTATGAATGATGATAGTTAACGCTGATTTAGATTTGTTTATATGGTGGCCTCTGGGTCAAAAATGGTCATGGCCCGAGGGTCAAATAGGGGTCAAATTTTATTTTTGACCGAATATGGTCATTTTATATATCAAATCGAAGGTATAGCAGTAAATCACATGCACATTCGCAATATATGTTAGATCAGAAGGTACCAACAAATTCTGTGGAACATTTGAAGTTGTAAGTGAAGAGTCTTTGTGAAATCAAGATGACCACTATGGAGGCTTTTAGGTGAGCGATACAGGCCCATTTGGGCCTCTTGTTGTTGTGCTTATGACCATTGCAACCAGTGTAGACCCTAATCATCCCGCAAAGCTGGTTTGATCCGGGTTTACTATCGTTGCAATGGCAATATGAATTGTATGTTTAGTTAGTTGTACATTTTGCATTTAAGTCACCGATCATCGACAACAAAATTCACAATATAGGAAATATTTTTCTCGGCATTTGTTTCAAATCTACAATACAATGCCTATGCTTCTTATATCGATCAAATACAAATCATAAGCACAATCAATTCTAAACCAATTCCAAGTCTTCTATTATAAACAGTTTTTGTCACGCCCGCTTGCGGAAAGCGCGATATAGTCGGCACTTTGGCGTGCGTACGTACGTGTGTCCAGTTAAAGTTTTTGGTTAAGTTGTTTGGTTAAGTTTTTTGGTTAAAGTTTTTGGTTAAGTTTTTTGGTTAAGTTTTTTGGTTAAAGTTTTTGGTTAAGTTTTTTGGTTAAGTTTAATTTTTTTGGTTAAGTTTTTTGGTTAAAGTTTTTGGTTAAGTTTTTTGGTTAAGTTTTTTCGTTATACATGTACTATATCTTTTTTTTTAGTGTCCATGCCTCGCCACAAGGCGCGACATGCAGGCCGCGGCCATCTAGTATATGGTAACATTGAATTTTGACCTTGGACTGAAACAGTTGATGCATATGAAATATTTATGTTCAGGCACATACTAGAAACATATCCATTTTGGTCCATTCTCTGTGCATCCTGTTGACTATATGTGACAAGCCATGACAAAATTAGACATACTGTTCTCATGTCTGATAAACTGACACACCCCTGCATTACACAGATCTACACTGTCCAACTGTTGTATGTTCACTGTGGCAGTCAGCTGCACAACTGTATCTGATCCTGACCATATACAATGTACACTGGTTCTACCCAGTCACCTTTCGGCTTTAGCCTGGATAAACCACATTCAATGAGTCTACGTGGGTGGCAGGTGGGAGCACGCGATGGGTAATTTAACGATCGGGTTTCATCCTTACCGGAATCTCGACTGGAGACCTGCATGGTTTGGCCCTCACATACGTCTTTGGCATTTTGTATGTGACAGTTGAATCTGGTTATACCCCTTATGTGAGTATTACGATATTCGTAATCCTATTTTAGGGGAAGGGGCCAAGTGACTTGGTGTGGTATGGACCTGGCACCAGGTCAGGTTATTCTAATTTCAGGGCTGAATATATTTGTTCTCGATGTAAATATTACGTTCTGATTTTGGGATTTTCCCCCCAATGCAGGTTAAAATGGGATCGAACCCGTTTGCCCGGCCTTACATGACCTTAGCTGTTGATAGGCCGTTAAACACTAATAAACAAACAAAACAACGAGTCTACACTGATTGCAAATACAATTTACTTTTTTGTCATGGCATGTCACTTACATTAGCCAGTGTATGCAAAATGGGAAGATTATCAGTTTCGCCCAGCATAGACACCGGTCAGACTGCACATTACGCTGCAAAGTTGGATCTAGTCGCACTGTACGACTGAAATGAATGCTGACCTGTATCTATGCTGTGTGAAAATGAAAGTTTACCCATTTGCAAACACAGGTTTGATGCAGAATATTTCAAGTTATGAACAACAATGGTAGTTTCAACAGTTAGCTTTGAATCCGCATCCTGTGCTTGATTGTATTTCCGTGTCGCTATTTTAATTTCTGTTTATGTATGAACAATGGAGAACATGATATTCAAATGTCTGTCATACTAATGCTGGTGATAACAAATATTGAAACCTTAAGTTACAGAGTGAACATTCCCTTTAACAATACGGCAGTTGTCTTGTATTTTGATTTCAATCTGGGTTCATCATTCAAATATTCAACAAACGGTTTTGTTTTGAACGATAAAACATCAATTGCTGCGTAATGTTTCCATCCCACTATCTATATAACATACAATCAGAACCCGGGGAGAAATGGTCGTCTGTAACCGACATGAGGGTTGTTACAAGGAGCTTGGAGCATGGTACGATGGGGGCGAATTCTAGGCACTGGCAGTGGAAGTAGGAAACATACAGAGTTGCTATCTTGTGTATTTCAATGGTTATTATTTTTTATCAAGAAATACTATTTTAAAATGCTACATTTCGTCTGTTACTGCAATCAGAAATAAAATGTCTCTATATTATGCACACAGTTCCGAGATTTTAATACGTACATGTCTGGATCAGTCTGACAAGTGTCTACAGTATTTGCCAGACCGGTATGGCAAGCACTGTAGCATGGCTGTCTTATTCCTTTACATCTCCTTTTTTTACTTTATCACTAATATAACTAACATTCTCTTCTATTGTGATTGTGGGGGCTGCACGTAAGGAAATGTAAAGAATTTAGATTGCTTCTGCTTCTGGCACATGTACTGATGCACAATTTAAACTCATTGGAGGACACAAGATAACATCGCTTGATGTCTCAGACTTCCACTGCAGGTATCATGAATTCTCTCACACCGAACCATTCTTCAGTCTCCTTGTAACGCCCCTCCTGTCGTTTCCAGAAGATCACTTCCCACCGTGTTGTGAATGCATGCTATGTATATACATGTACTGGCGTGGCAAACCTTCCGTAGCAATTATCACTGTTTTATTTGTCAAAGAAAAACGTTTGCTGGATATTTTTAATAATAAAACCACTGTGGAATTACCAAATACAAAACCACTGTAATTTTTATTATGCCCCCACCACCGAATGGTGAGGGGGGCATATAGTGTTACGTACGTCCCGAAACCTTAACGCTCGGGTAAATGTCTTATAATTTCTGTTTCCTTGCTCGGATCTGCTCGACATTTCACACACGCATTGATCCAATGCTCCTCTACCGCCCTGTGACAAATCCATTCGTCTCGACCCCGCTAAGCCCAGGGTCAAGGTCACAGACTTGGTGTGTTTGAAACCTTAACGCTCGGGTAAATGGCTTATTATGCCCCCGCCACCGAATGGTGAGGGGGGCATATAGTGTTACCGGCGTCCGTACGTTCCCGAAACCTTAACACTGGGTAAATGGCTTATAATTTCTGTTTCCTTCCTCGGATCTGTTTCACATTTCACACACGCATTGCTCCAATGGTCCTCTACCGCCCTGTGACAAATCCACATTCGTCCCGCCCCGGCTAAGCCCAGGGTCAAGGTCACAGATTTGGTGCGTTCGAAACCTTAACGCTGGGTAAATGGCTTATAATTTCTGTTTCCTTGCTCGGATCTGCTTCACATTTCACACACGCATTGCTCCAATGGTCCTCTACCGCCCTGTGAAAAATCCACATTCATCCCGCCCCCGCTAAGCCCAGGGTCAAGGTCACAGACTTGGTGCGTTCGAAACCGTAACGCTGGGTAAATGGCTTATAATTTCTGTTTCCTTGCTCGGATCTGCTTCACATTTCACACACGCATTGCTCCAATGGTCCTCTACCGCCCTGTGACAAATCCACATTCGTCCCGCCCCCGCTAAGCCCAGGGTCAAGGTCACAGACTTGGTGCGTTCGAAACCTTAAAGCTGGGTAAATGGCTTATAATTTCTGTTTCCTTGCTCGGATCTGCTTCACATTTCACACACGCATTGCTCCAATGGTCCTCTGCCACCCTGTGACAAATCCACATTCGTCCCGCCCCCGCTAAGCACAGGGTCAAGGTCACAGACTTGTTGCGTTTGAAACATTAACATTCAGTTAAATGGCTTATAATTTGTATTTCCTTGCTCGGATCTGCTTCACATTTCACACACGCATTGCTCCAATGGTGCTCTACCGCCCTGTGACAAATCCACATTCGTCCCGCCCCGGCTAAGCCCAGGGACAAGGTCACAGACTTGGTGCGTTTGTAACCTTAACGCTTGGTAAATGGTTTATAATTTCTGTTTCCTTCCTCGGATCTGTTTCACATTTCACACACGCATTGCTCCAATGGTCCTCTACCGCCCTGTGACAAATCCACATTCGTCCCGCCCCGGCTAAGCCCATGGTCAAGGTCACAGACTTGGTGCGTTCGAAACCATAACGCTGGGTAAATGGCTTATAATTTCTGTTTCCTTGCTCGGATCTGCTTCACATTTCAAACAGGCATTGCTCCAATGGTCCTCTGCCACCCTGTGACAAATCCACATTCGTCCCGCCCCTGCTAAGCACAGGGTCAAGGTCACAGACTTGGTGCGTTTGAAACCTTAACATTCAGTTAAATGGCTTATAATTTGTATTTCCTTGCTCGGATCTGTTTCACATTTCACACACGCATTGCTACAATGCTCCTCTACCGCCCTGTGACAAATCCACATTCGTCCCGCCCCCACTAAGCCCAGGGTCAGGTCACAGACTTGGTGCGTTTGAAACATTAACGCTGGGGTAAATAGCTTATAATTTCCGTTTCCTTGCTCGGAGCTGCTTCGCATCTCACACACGCATTGCTCCAATGGTCCTCTGCCACCCTGTGACAAATCCACATTCGTTCCGCCCCCGCTAAGCCCAGGGTGAAGGTCACAGACTTGGTGCGTTCGAAACCTTAACGCTCGGGTAAATGTCTTATAATTTCTGTTTCCTTGCTCGGATCTGCTTGACATTTCACACACACAGTGCTCCAATGGTCCTCTACCACCATGTGACAAATACACATTCGTCCTGCCCCCGCTAAGCCCAGGGTCAAGGTCACAGACTTGGTGCGTTTCAAACCTTAACTCTCGGGTAAATGGCTTATAATTTCTGTTTCCTTGCTCGGATCTGCTTCACATTTCACACACGCATTGCTCTTATGCTCCTCTACCGCCCTGTGACAAATCCACACTTGTCCCGCCCCCGCTAATCCCAGGGTCAAGCTCACAGACTTGGTGCGTTTGTAACCTTAACGCTCGGGTAAATGGCTTGTAATTTCTGTTTCCTTGGTCGGATCTGCTTCACATTTCACACACGCATTGCTCCAATGGTCCTCTACTGCCCTGTGACAAATTCACATTCGTCCCGCCCCCGCTAATCCCAGGGTCAAGCTCACAGACTTGGTGCGTTTGTAACCTTAACGCTCGGGTAAATGGCTTGTATGTTTCCTTGGCGGATCTGTTACATTTCACACACGCATTGTCCAATGTCCTCTACTGCTGGAGACAAATTCACATTCGTGCTAATCAGGGTAAGCTCAGATTGGTCGTTTGAAACATTACGCTGGGGGTAAATGCTCCAATTTCTGTTTCCTTGGCTCGGAGCTGCTTTGCATCTCACAGCATGCTCCAATGGTCCTCTGCACCCTGTCCAAATCCACATTCGTCCCGCCCCGCTAAGCCCAGGGTGAAGGTCACAGACTTGGTGCGTTCGAAACCTTAACGCTCGGGTAAATGTCTTATAATTTCTGTTTCCTTGCTCGGATCTGCTTGACATTTCACACACACAGTGCTCCAATGGTCCTCTACCACCATGTGACAAATCCACATTCGTCCTGCCCCCGCTAAGCCCAGGGTCAAGGTCACAGACTTGGTGCGTTTCAAACCTTAACTCTCGGGTAAATGGCTTATAATTTCTGTTTCCTTGCTCGGATCTGCTTCACATTTCACACACGCATTGCTCCAATGGTCCTCTGCCACCCTGTGACAAATCCACATTCGTCCCAGCCCCGCACGCCCAGGGTCAAGGTCACAGACTTGGTGCATTTGAAACCTTAACGCTCGGGTAAATGGCTTGTAATTTGTGTTTCCTTGCTCGGATCTGCTTCACATTTCACACACGCATTGCTCCAATGGTCCTCTACTGCCCTGTGACAAATTCACATTCGTCCCGCCCCCGCTAATCCCAGGGTCAAGCTCACAGACTTGGTGCGTTTGAAACCTTAACGCTGGGGTAAATGGCTTATAATCAAATATGCCTCGTTTTCTTTGGCTGCCAGCGGGGGCATTCGTGTGCTGACAGGCCACATTTCTAGTTATTTTTCATTTTGGTGTTGTTTTCTTTGCCATCATTAGCATGCTACACATTTGGGTATCATTTTGTACATCACGCATCAATCAACACTGGTTGGTAGTTGTGCTTTTATATGCAATCAAACATTGAATACGGATTCATACGAATATATTGTTGAAACTTCAATTCTTGTACATTACTTAACATGTTCTTCATCATCTAACAAATGAAATCAAATTAAAAATATAATTAAAAAATATGAATTGTTTTAAAGTCGCTCTTTTTATTAAATTTTCTACCACATGTGGTAGAAAATTTAATAAAAAGAGTGGCTTTAAAACAATGTGTATTAAATGTGCTTCCCTTTGGAGGTTATTGGAAAAAAAATATAAAAATATATGATTATTAAAAATATTAAAATGCTGCACTATTTGTCTGGAAATAAAAATGCTACAATATGTTTCCTGAATATGAATATACTAAAAAATATGTGCTTGAATTTACAAATGCTGTATTTTTGTATGCCTGAAATTGAACTTCTAAAACAAAATGACAAGGCGCGATTTGAAACAAATGTAGATTTTATTATATACCTACCCATGAAATACATAGTTATACGATGTAAATAAAAGTCATATGTTCTCATCGATGAAATAAACAACTTCCAGTGAAAATACGACTACTTCCGCTATCTATATTCATAACGCGCACCTGAAATAAAACAGCGCAAATAGGCTGAAAATACACATTCATTACAGTATAGTCTAAAAAACTGCTAATTTCCATGGAGTGGTATATAATAAATAGAATATTAATATTTTTGCAACGAATATGACATATATGTTCATCTCGTGGTGTGAAATGTCCATATGTTCACAAAATATGGACATTTCACACCACTCGATGAACATATGTCATATTCGTTGCAAAAATATGAATATCCTCTATTTAGTTCCACTTGATATGTAAAATGTGCTGCAATCTGACATCACAGGCTTCTTTCATTTCTTAACAGTATATATCCTGATCAGCCTGTCTACCCATGTGGTTAACTCAAATTTTATGGCTGTCCCGCAGGCTGCCTAAGTCCATGGCAGCCATTAAATTTGGGTTACCTGATAGTAATTCTCTGGATGTGTCGCGGAATGATTTTCGAACACCGTGACCAGACTGCATGTATGCACAGAATTATCTCGGTCATCATTGATTGGAAATGCAATAAGTCAGGTTTTGTCAGATCACGACCATGTTTGTTAGAAATAGTTACTTTACTGATATTATGGCAAACAGTGTAGGTCCTGTTCGCAAATGTTGCATGTTCGATTTTGTCAGCCGTGGGACTATTTTTTCAAAGGATGGCTATAAGGGGCGGTTGGAGGCCATGTTGGTCCCACCACTGACAAAACAGATCTCACAACATTTGCTACCAGCATAATCCCAGATTAGCATGTTCAGGGTCCGTCAGATCAGGGTATACGCTGTTTGCCAAATGGTCACTGCAGTAGCCTTATTGTAGTCTACAAAATAAAATAGGTTACCAAACGTGGAAGAACAGGAGTAATTTCCATTAGAACAACTTCTGTGGCATCCTTGATGTTAGAATTTGCGGAATTTATTGGTTTTGTCACACTACAGACCTGTATAGGACGTTTTTTCTCTCAAAAATATGAAAATTACTTGCAAATAGTGCAGGTCCTGATGAGACGCAAACACCACTATAGCGGGCTTTCGGACTCAAAGGGTTCAAAGTAACACAACGTCAAACAATCTTGGCCAATTCGAACGCTGGAAGTAGTTCTAAGGGAAGTAACTGTTGCTCTTGATATTCCAAGTTTGGTTATAATACTGGAATAGTCAAAATTGAATCGTGTGAATGTGCATCAGGACCTGTAGCCGATTTCACCAAAATTGATAAGTGCACTTTGAGGCAGAAATTTTCAATTTAAGAATAAATTTATTAATTTTTATCATACTGAATTTATTACATTATCACAGCCATTTTGGCTGTGATAATGTAATAAATTCGGTATAATAATTCTGCATACTCCTAATCATCAAATATATGCAGTCGTTAGTTACATATGAAATAATGAATTTCGGGAAAAATAAATTATTACTCCCTTAAAGTATACTTGGCTAGATAAATATGCTTAGCAACTTTGGTGAAATCAGCTACAGGATATACACATGTTGCAAATGTCACCAGGTCTCTTTTGTCTGTAACATTTTTGGTTATAAGTCGATGTTCGGTTACTCAATTCAAAATGTACTCCACCTTGGTTCATTTTGGATTGCTACAAATACAAAGTACTCAATCATATATGTATTATATGTTGGGGTTCTGTGATTTTAATGTTCTTTTGCATTTTTAAGATCATTCCTGGGAAAAAGGACCTTATGAAAAAAAATTGAAACCATCCTAGCTCAAAATGAGCTTTGCTCGTTTCAATTTTAAAACTTCATTTCTCGTGAACCGACACAAGATCATTCCTGGGGAAATGGACCTTATGAAAAACAAATTGAAACCAGCCTACCTCAAAATTAGCTATTGCTGGTTTCAATTTTAAAAATTTCATAAAGGTTTCCATTTTCCTCGTGAACTGACACCCAGACGGTTACGCGGATTCCTTGGGAAAAGGGAACCTTATGAACAAAATATTGAAACCAGCCTAGCTCAAAATGAGCTATCTGGTTTCAATTTTAAATTTCATAAAGTTGGTCTCCAAGAATCATTCCTGGGAAAAGGGACCTTATGAAAAAAAAATATTAAAACCAGCCTAGCTCAAAATGAGCATGCTGGTTTTCAATTTAAAATTTCATAAGGTTCCTTTCTCGTGAACCGACACAAGATCATTCCTGGGAAAAGACCTTACTGAAAAAAAAATATTGAAACCAGCCTAGCTCAAAATGAGCTATGCTGGTTTTCAATTTAAAATATCTTAATGTTGTTTTCTCGTAACCGACAAGATCATCATGGGGAAAGTGACCTTATGAAAACAAATATTGAAACCAGCCTAGCTCAAAATGACTATGCTGGTTTCAATTTTAAAATTTCATAAGGTTCCTTTTCTCGTGAACCGACACAAGATCATTCCTGGGAAAAGGGACCTTATGAAAAAAAATATGTAAACCAGCCTAGCTCAAAATGAGCTATGCTGGTTTCAATTTTAAAATTTCATAAGGTTCGTTTTCTCCTGAACCGACACAAGATCATTCCTGGGAAAAGGGACCTTATGAAAAAAATATTGAAACCAGCCTAGCTCAAAATGAGCTATGCTGGTTTCAATTTTAAAATTTCATAAAGTTGGTTTTCTCCTGAACCGACACAAGATCATTCCTGGGAAAAGGGACCTTATGAAAAAAAATATTAAAACCAGCCTAGCTCAAAATGAGCTATGCTGGTTTCAATTTTAAAATTTCTTAAGGTTCGTTTTCTCGTGAACCGACACAAGATCATTCCTGGGAAAAGGGACCTTATGAAAACAAATATTGAAACCAGCCTAGCTCAAAATGAGCTATGCTGGTTTCAATTTTAAAATTTCATAAGGTTCCTTTTCTCGTGAACCGACACAAGATCATTCCTGGGAAAAGGGACCTTATGAAAAAAAATATTGAAACCAGCCTAGCTCAAAATGAGCTATGCTGGTTTCAATTTTAAAATTTCATAAAGTTCGTTTTCTCGTGAACCGACACAAGATCATTCCTGGGAAAAGGGACCTTATGGAAAAAAAATATTGAAACCAGCCTAGGTATGCTGGTTTCAATTTTAAAATTTCATAAGGTTCCTTTTCTCGTGAACCGACACAAGATCATTCCTGGGAAAAGTGACCTTATGAACAAAATATGTAAACCAGCCTAGCTCAAAATGAGCTATGCTGGCTTCCATTTTAAAATTTCATAAGGTTCGTTTTCTCCTGAACCGACACAAGATCATTCCTGGGAAAAGGGACCTTATGAAAAAAAATATTGAAACCAGCCTAGCTCAAAATGAGCTATGCTGGTTTCAATTTTAAAATTTCATAAAGTTGGTTTTCTCCTGAAGTTCCATCTTTTCGTGACGAAAAAGGTCCTCTCCGTGAGACAGGTCCTCTCTGTGAACGAAAACACATGTCATTCCTGGGAAAAGTGACCTTATGAAAAAAAAATATTAAAAGCAGCCTAGCTCAAAATGAGCTATGTGGTTTCAATTTTATTTTTTAAGGTTCGTTTTATCGTGAACTGACACAAGATCATTCCTGGGAAAAGTCATACATTTCTTAGGTTCGTTTTCTCGTGACCTTATGAAAAAAAAATATGAAAACAGCCTAGCTCAAACAATGAGCTATGCTGGTTTAAATTTTATGTCATAAGGTTCCTTTTTACGTGAACGACAAGATCATTCCTGGTAAAAGGGACCTTATGAAAAAAAATATTAAAACCAGCCTAGCTCAAAATGAGCTATGCTGGTTTAAATTTTAAAATTTCATAAGGTTCCTTTTCTCGTGAACCGACACAAGATCATTCCTGGGAAAAGGCATCTTATGAATTTTTTTTTTAAAACCAGCCTAGCTCAAAATGAGCTATGGTGGTTTCCATTTTAAAATTTCAAAAGGTTCGTTTTCTCCTGAACCGACACAAGATCATTCCTGGGAAAAGGGACCTTATGAAAAAAAATATTGAAACCAGCCTAGGTATGCTGGTTTCAATTTTAAAATTTCATAAGGTTCATTTTCTCGTGAACAGACACCATACAGTTCCTGGGAAAAGGTACCTTATGAAAAAAAATATGTAAACCAGCCTAGCTCAAAATGAGCTATGCTGGTTTCAATTTTAAAATTTCATAAGGTTCCTTTTCTCGTGAACCGACACAAGATCATTCCTGGGAAAAGGGACCTTATGAAAAAAAATATTGAAACCAGCCTAGCTCAAAATGAGCTATGCTGGTTTCAATTTTAAAATTTCATAAGGTTCCTTTTCTCGTGAACCGACACAAGATCCTTTCCTGTGAAAAGGGACCTTATGAAAAAAATATTTAAAAAAAACCAAGCCTAGCTCAAAATGAGCTATGCTTAATGGAATATACCAAAGCCAGCCTCAAAATTTGAGCTAATGGGCTGTTTCAATTTTTTTCAATTTTTTTAAGGTTCGTTTTCTCGTGAACCGACACAAGTCATCCTCCGACACAAGATCATTCCTGGGAAAAGTGACCTTATGAAAAAAATATTGAAACCAGCCTAGCTCAAAATGAGCTATGCTGGTTTCAATTTTAAAATTTCATAAGGTTGGTTTTCTCCTGAACCGACACAAGATCATTCCTGGGAAAAGGGACCTTATGAAAAAAAATATGTAAACCAGCCTAGCTCAAAATGAGCTATGCTGGTTTCAATTTTAAAATTTCATAAGGTTCCTTTTCTCGTGAACCGACACAAGATCCTTTCCTGGGAAAAGGGACCTTATGAAAAAAATATTAAAACCAGCCTAGCTCAAAATGAGCTATGCTGGTCTCAATTTTAAAATTTCTTAAGGTTCGTTTTCTCGTGAACCGACACAAGATCATTCCTGGGAAAAGGGACCTTATGAAAAAATATTGAAACCAGCCTAGCTCAAAATGAGCTATGCTGGTTTCAATTTTAAAATTTCATAAGGTTGGTTTTCTCCTGAACCGACACAAGATCATTCCTGGGAAAAGGGACCTTATGAAAAAAAATATGTAAACCAGCCTAGCTCAAAATGAGCTATGCTGGTTTCAATTTTAAAATTTCATAAGGTTCCTTTTCTCGTGAACCGACACAAGATCATTCCTGGGAAAAGGGACCTTATGACAATTAAAACCAGCCTAGCTCAAAATGAGCTATGCTGGTCTCAATTTTAAAATTTCTTAAGGTTCGTTTTCTCGTGAACCGACACAAGATCATTCCTGGGAAAAGGGACCTTATGAAAAAAATATTGAAACCAGCCTAGCTCAAAATGAGCTATGCTGGTTTCAATTTTAAAATTTCATAAGGTTGGTTTTCTCCTGAACCGACACAAGATCATTCCTGGGAAAAGGGACCTTATGAAAAAAAATATGTAAACCAGCCTAGCTCAAAATGAGCTATGCTGGTTTCAATTTTAAAATTTCATAAGGTTCCTTTTCTCGTGAACCGACACAAGATCATTCCTGGGAAAAGGGACCTTATGAAAAAAATATTAAAACCAGCCTAGCTCAAAATGAGCTATGCTGGTTTAAATTTTAAAATTTCATAAGGTTCCTTTTCTCGTGAACCGACACAAGATCATTCCTGGGAAAAGGGACCTTATGAAAAAAAATATTAAAACCAGCCTAGCTCAAAATGAGCTATGCTGGTTTCAATTTTAAAATTTCTTAAGGTTCGTTTTCTCGTGAACCGACAGAAGATCATTCCTGGGAAAAGGGATCTTATGAAAAAGATATTGAAACCAGCCTAGCTCAAAATGAGCTATGCTGGTTTCAATTTTAAAATTTCATAAGGTTGGTTTTCTCCTGAACCGACACAAGATCGTTCCTGGGAAAAGGGACCTTATGAATTTTTTTTATTGAAACCAGCCTAGGTATGCTGGTTTCAATTTAAAATTTCATAAGGTTCCTTTTCTCGTGAACCGACACAAGATCATTCCTGGGAAAAGGTACCTTATAAACAAATATTGAAAGCAGCCTAGCTCAATGAGCTATGTTGGTTTCAATTTTAAAATTTCATAAGGTTCGTTTTCTCCTGAACCGACACAAGATCATTCCTGGGAAAAGGGACCTTATGAAAAAAATATTGAAACCAGCCTAGCTATGCTGGTTTCAATTTTAAAATTTCATAAGGTTCGTTTTCTCCTGAACCGACACAAGATCATTCCTGGGAAAATGGACCTTATGAAAAAAATATTGAAACCAGCCTAGCTCAAAATAAGCTATGGTGGTTTCCATTTTAAAATTTCAAAAGGTTCGTTTTCTCCTGAACCGACACAAGATCATTCCTGGGAAAAGGGACCTTATGAAAAAAAATATTGAAACCAGCCTAGCTCAAAATGAGCTATGCTGGTTTCAATTTTAAAATTTCATAAGGTTGGTTTTCTCCTGAACCGACACAAGATCATTCCTGGGAAAAGGTACCTTAAAAAAAAATAAAAAAATAATTGAGGCAGCCTAAGCCTCAATGAGCCTAGTTGGATCGGTTTTAAAAATTTATAATGAAGCGGCCTTTTAGATTTCATGAGGCCAAAAATTTAAAATATGGGGAAAAGGGCAAAGCTAGCTCAAAATAGCTATGTGGTTCATATCATAGGTTTCGTTTTTCTCGTGAACCGACAAGATCATTCCTGGGAAAAGGGACCTTATGAAAAAAAATATTGAAACCAGCCTAGGTATGCTGGTTTCAATTTTAAAATTTCATAAGGTTCCTTTTCTCGTGAACCGACACAAGATCATTCCTGGGAAAAGGGACCTTATGAAAAAAAATATTGAAACCAGCCTAGCTCAAAATGAGCTATGCTGGTTTCAATTTTAAAATTTCATAAGGTTCGTTTTCTCGTGAACAGACACCATACAGTTCCTGGGAAAAGGTACCTTATGAAAAAAATATGTAAACCAGCCTAGCTCAAAATGAGCTAGGCTGGTTTCAATTTTAAAATTTCATAAGGTTCCTTTTCTTGTGAACCGACACAAGATCCTTTCCTGGGAAAAGGGACCTTATGAAAAAAAATATTAAAACCAGCCTAGCTCAAAATGAGCTATGCTGGTTTCAATTTTAAATTTTCATAAGGTTCGTTTTCTCGTGAACCGACACAAGATCATTCCTGGGAAAAGTGACCTTATGAAAAGAAAAATTGAAACCAGCCTAGCTCAAAATGAGCTATGCTGGTTTCAATTTTAAAATTTCTTAATGTTCGTTTTCTCGTGAACCGACAAGATCATTTCTGGGAAAAGTGACCTTATGAAAAAAAATATTGAAACCAGCCTAGCTCAAAATGAGCTATGCTGGTTTCAATTTTAAAATTTCATAAGGTTCCTTTTCTCGTGAACCGACACAAGATCATTCCTGGGAAAAGGTACCTTATGAAAAAAATTATTAAAACCAGCCTAGCTCAAAATGAGCTATGCTGGTTTCAATTTTAAAATTTCTTAAGGTTCGTTTTCTCGTTAACCGACACAAGATCATTCCTGGGAAAAGGGACCTTATGAAAAAAATATTGAAACCAGCCTAGCTATGCTGGTTTCAATTTTAAAATTTCATAAGGTTTGTTTTCTCCTGAACCGACACAAGATCATTCCTGGGAAAATGGACCTTATGAAAAAAAATATTGAAACCAGCCTAGCTCAAAATGAGCTATGGTGGTTTCCATTTTAAAATTTCAAAAGGTTCCTTTTCTCCTGAACCGACACAAGATCATTCCTGGGAAAAGGGATCTTATGAAAAAAAATATTGAAACCAGCCTAGCTCAAAATGAGCTATGCTGGTTTCAATTTTAAAATTTCATAAGGTTGGTTTTCTCCTGAACCGACACAAGATCATTCCTGGGAAAAGGTACCTTATAAAAAAATATTGAAAGCAGCCTAGCTCAATGAGCTATGTTGGTTTTAATTTTAAAATTTCATAAGGTTCGTTTCTCCTGAACGATCAAGATCATTCCTGGGGAAAATTTTCTTATGAAAAAAATATTGAACCAGTAGCTATGTGGTTTCAATTTTTAAAAATTTCATAAGGTTCGTTTTCTCTGAACCGACACAAGATCATTCCTGGGAAAATGGACCTTATGATTGCCAGCCTAGCTCAAATAAGCTATGGTGGTTTCCATTTTAAAATTTCACAAGGGTTCGTTTTCTTGAAAACCGACACAAGATCATTCCTGGGAAAAGGGACCTTATGAAAAAAAAATATTGAAACCCAGCCTGCTCAAAATGACTATGTGGTTTCAATTTTAAAATTTATAAGGTTGGTCCTGAACCGACCAAGATATTCCGGGAAAAGGGTACCTTATAAAAAAATATTGAAAAGCAGCCTAGCTCAATGAGCTTTTTGGTTTCAATAAATTCATAGGTTTCGTTTTCTCGAAGACAAGATCATTCCTGGGAAAAAGCCTTTGAAAAAAAAAATATTTTGAAACAGCCTAAGGTATGTGGTTTCAATTTTAAAATTTCATAAGGTTCGTTTTCTCGTGAACCGACACAAGATCATTCCTGGGAAAAGGGACCTTATGAAAAAAAAAAATGAAAAAAAAATTATTGAAACCAGCCTAGCTCAAATGAGCTATGCTGGTTTCAATTTTTAAAATTTCATAAGGTTACTTTTCTCGTGAACCGACACAAGATCATTCCTGGGAAGGAAAAAAAGGACCTTATGAAAAAAAATATTGAAACCAGCCTAGCTCAAAATGAGCTATGCTGGTTTCAATTTTAAAATTTCATAAGGTTCCTTTTCTCGTGATTTGTCACAGCATGATAGTACAATCTTAGAGGAATGCACAAGTGAAATATTAAGAATTTTCAATAAAGGAAATTGAAGTTATAACTTATTTCTCTGATGTTAACTTTTGTAAAGAGACTAATTTTCAATAAAGGAAATTGAAGTTATAACATTTCTCTGATGTTAACTTTTGTAAAGAGACTAAGTATTTGACCTTGGGATCAGCGGTGGTTGGACGGTCGTGGATTTGGCACAGCATGGTAGTAGAGCCTTACGGAATGCATGTGTGAAATATTAAGCATTGTAGATGAAGGAAATAGAAGTTACGGTATAACAATATTTCTCTGATGTTAAGTTTTGTAAAGAGACTAAGTATTTGACCTTGACCTTGGGATCAGCGGGGGTTGGACGGTCGTGGATTTGGCACAGCATGGTAGTAGAGCCTTACAGGAATGCATGTGTGAAATATTAAGCATTTTAGATGAAGGAAATAGAAGTTATAACAATATTTCTCTGATGTTAAGCTTACGGACGCACACACGGACACACGGACAACCCGACTCCAGTATTAAGAACATTGATGAAAATTAACCTTGTGAATGTATATTTCCCTTACAGGTATAACCTCAACAAGTGGCTATGCACAAAATGGCTACTGACTGGTAAAGATAAGTGGCATTCCTTCAGTATATATATCTGTAAATCGGTGTCAAATAAAATACAATAACAACCCCAATTACTTGGTACCACACTCAATGAAAAATATGGTGTGACAAACAAAACTTTGGCTGTGATTGGAGAAATGGGTTTTGCGACCACTGTAGATCTAGATCAGCCTGTGTATATGCACAGTCTCCTCATCAGGATCTGCACTGTTCACCATTCCATGAGTGAACAAGCAATACAATGGTGTCGGCTAATTCTGCGCACCTACGGCTTTCCAAACAAATTTATATATCATTAACATCCCCATATTCAGTCAAAATTTCTAAATATTGAACACAGTTCAAAGACGTCTGTGCAGGTTAAATGTCATAACGTTCTGACGTCAGTAAGTGACGTAAAATGTGTGGGGTGTCAGAGGTTCCGTCAACTGGAAGTATCGTCAACTGAGAGGTTTCGTCAACTATGCGTCCGGTTCGTCAATTAGGCAATTTAGAGTAAAACTCGCTAATGACCAGCACGTGCCATACAATTGATCAGATAATTGATGGTCATTAAAGTGGATAATAATGACAGATATTTGATGATATTTCAAAGTATGTTTAGTTGTATATGGGCATTTAAAGGTAGATATTTTAATAACATTTTAAAGTATCTTTAGGTGTATATTTTGTGTATTAATTTGTATAATCACCCGCTTATTCAGCATTTGTGAGCCATGAACAGATACACAATCTGTTGCCACCGACTGCAGCCGTCGCAGCATATAGCATGCATACAGCATGCATACAGGCAGTAACCACACCAGAACACAAGACGCAGTACGACTTATCATCCATGATGAATTGTAGTGAGGAAGTTACAAATTGCCCACCCATTTTTCAGCGCTTGTGCAGTTGACATGGATCAGGCAAATTAACACAAATAATCATCACAAATTAACTATTTGAATCATGATTAATCATCACGAATTAACTGATCGGTCATTTGACGGTAATAATTACTAAACGCTCAAAGGTCAACTACTTGGTTAAAATGCGAAATTCAATTAGCCGAGGTGTGATCAATACCATTCAACTATAATCGCCTAATTGACGAACCGGTAACCAGTTGACGGAACCACTCGACTTTTCACTCTATTTTGCCTAATTGACGAAACCTCCAGTTGACGGAACCTCCTGAATTCAAATGTGTGATGTATGACATCACATGTGTGTTTGCAACGTCACATTTGTTTCTGCTAATGCTGCACATCATCTGGTAGTGTAAACAAAATGGCGAACAGCATACTGGATCAGCATAGCAAAATTGGTATTAAACTTGAAGCAGAACTATCCAGAGACATTATAACAGGTTAGTTTCTTAGTTGAACAGTTAATTTAATAAATAAGACAGCTATTATCTTGTTATACCCCCCGCAACTCGTGGGGGGGGGGGGGGGGGGGGGTGTATACTGGAGTCGGGTTGTCCGTCCGTCCATCAGTCACTAAACTTAAAATCAGAGCAATATTGTTATAACTTCTATTTCCTTCATCCAAAATGTTTAATATTTCACACATGCATTCCTGTAAGGCTCTACTACCATGCTGTGCCAAATCCACGACCGTCCAACCCCCGCTGATCCCAAGGTCAAATACTTAGTCTCTTTACAAAACTTAACATCAGAGAAATATTGTTATAACTTCTATTTCCTTCATCCAAAATGTGTAATATTTCACACATCATCACATGCATTCCTGTAAGACTCTACTACCATGCTGTGCCAAATCCACAACCGTCCAACCCCCGCTGATCCCAAGGTCAAATACTTAGTCTCTTTACAAAACTTAAAAGCAGAGAAATATTGTTATTACTTCTATTTCCTTCATCCAAAATGTTTAATATTTCACACATGCATTCCTGTAAGGCTCTACTACCATGCTGTGCCAAATCCACAACCGTCCAACCCCCGCTGATCCCAAGGTCAAGGTCAAATACTTAGTCTCTTTACAAAACTTAACATCAGAGAAATATTGTTATAACTTCTATTTCCTTCATCAAAAATGCTTAATAGTTCACACATGCATTCCTGTAAGGCTCTACTACCATGCTGTGCCAAATCCACGACCGTCCAACCCCCGCTGATCCCAAGGTCAAGGTCAAATACTTAATCTCTTTACAAAACTTAACATCAGAGAAATATTGTTATAACT
The DNA here is from genome assembly GCA_029237695.1 of Conchocele bisecta. Taxonomy (NCBI): domain Eukaryota; kingdom Metazoa; phylum Mollusca; class Bivalvia; order Lucinida; family Thyasiridae; genus Conchocele; species Conchocele bisecta. Next base: position 104,913,476 of record CM055268.1, on the reverse strand, counting down.
TCTATTTCCTTCATCCAAAATGCTTAATATTTCACACATGCATTCCTGTAAGACTCTACTACCATGCTGTGCCAAATCCACGACCGTCACTAAGCTCCAAACCATCCGTACACTAAGTAGTTCATGAATACGATCACAGAATTGGTATAGTCATAAATCGGCACTGTATCTGGTTGCCAAGCAACAGTAAATAATCTCTCAATTCACAACTCGGCACTGCACTAAACCAAGGTCATCATCAGCCAGCCCATGTCTCGCATACGCACGTCACCCCAAGTATGCACTCTATATGTGCACTCTCTTCCCAACGGACGCCTGAAATAACATTTGCACCCGCACTAAGTTAAATGCTATAGCTTTCCCCAATTGACTGGACTACCGTAATTCCCAAACTTCACACAATATCACTCCAATCGATGATTATTCCCACATAAAATGTTTACTGACAGAAAAGATACTTCTGAGCAGGCAGCAAGCAATAATTCCAATATAATAAAGTCCCATATAGCACATGTGTCTCTGACCATTGCTATCACCAAACTGCCCAGAATATACTCACCCACTCCAACTCAGTGTTACATTATAAACCAGTCACCCATTGTTCAAGACTTTCACACCTCTGACCATAACTGATTATACCCCAAGCCTTCACTGATTATAATACCTGCATACAGGTATCTGCTGGAGGGATTATTTCTCCAATACCTGATAAAATCCACCTTATCGTGACACTTAACATCAGAGAAATAAGTTATAACTTCTATTTCCTTCATGGAAAATTCTTAATATTTCACACATGCATTCCTCTAAGGTTGTACTATCATGCTGTGACAAATCTACGACCGTCCAACCCCGCTGATCCCAAGGTCAAGGTGACATAGTTAGTCTCTTTACAAAACTTAACATCAGAGAAATATGTTATAACTTCTATTTCTTTCATCGAAAATTCTTAATATTTCATGCATGCATTCCTCTAAGGCTCTACTAGCATGCTGTGATAGATCCCCGCTGATCTCGAGGTCAAGGTTAAATACTTAGTCTATTTACAAAACTTAACATCAGAGAAATTGGTTATAACTTCTATTTCCTTGCTCGGATCTGCTTCACATTTCACACACGCATTGCTCCAATGGACCTCTACCACCCTGTGACAAATTCACGTTCGCGCCGCCCCCGCTAAGCACAGTCAAGGTCACAAGCCCACACATACAATGAAGCATTGGGAAATTTGGACTGTATCAGAGCTCCAGTTAAGGTGCGTAATTTGACAAACTTGGCGTGAAATTTTGTTATTTCTTCATCAAAAATGGCAAGTTGGGAGTCCTTTAGACTCGTCTCATTTCACACATGCATTGCTCCAATGGACCTCTACCACCCTGTGACAAATTCACGTTTGCGCCGCCCCCGCTAAGCACAGTCAAGGTCACAAGCCCACACACATGGATTCTTTTTTATGCCACCGGGTTTCGAAGAAACGGGTGGCATATAGTGTTTGGACCGTCCGTCTGTCCGTCAGAAAGCCCCTAAACGTCATTTCTCCAAGCATCAAGTCACAGCCACATATATTTCCTGTCCAACTAAACACTACAGGACACCCCAAGACACCCAAGACACCCCAGGATCCATTCCACAACAAAGCCACTTGTGAAATACAATGAAGCATTGGGAAATTTGGACTGTATCAGAGCTCCAGTTAAGGTGCGTAATTTGACCAACTTGGCATGAAATTTTGTTATTTCTTCATCAAAAATGGCAAGTTGGGAGTCCTTTAGACTCGTCTCATTGAGACGATTCTAAAGCACTCCCAACTTGCCATTTTTTGATGGAGAAATAAGAAATTTACCTCCAAATTACGCACCTTAACTGGAGCTCTGCTGTATGCAGTGTTTTATCTACAATTTTTTGCCAGCGAGTCAAAATTATCTCCCCTTGAAAGTAATATCACCCTCGGCTACCGTCTCTACATGACCTTAGCGATTGCTGGGATGTTAAACCCATCAACTACTTCAATCAAAGTGTTCCTAGCTCGATTAGTGTTCTTTTCAGCTGCCTGTTGAAAAAATAAATTGAAACTACTCCCTCAAAGTATACTTAGGCCACAGAAAATTAATTAGTAGATTCTCATTCCCACCCGCCCCTAAATCTTTGGGCCAAATTAATCTTTTATTTGTATATATTTCAAAAAATTCAAATGATTATTGTTTTTTGACACCTAATTTGAACAAATTTCAATAAAAAATAATAAATACAATTCGGGATGAGAATCTACTAATTAAATTTATGTGGCCTTAGCTATACCGTATTTATTCGAATAGTAGCCCCCTCTCTAATAGTAGCCCAGGGATTCCGCTGGCGATCGCCACTTTCGCAATTGGCGATAAAAATAAACAATTGGTGATAAAAAATTACAATTTTCGAGAAAACAAAATTGATTTTATTTTCGAAAATTGTAATTTTTTATCCCAAATTTTTTGAAGTGGCAATTTTTTTATTTTCCCCAGCGGAATCCCTGAGTAGCCCCCTCTCTAATAGTAGCCCCCCTCCCATATTTTCATTCTAAATACGTTATTTTTACCTACAAAAGCCATTTAAAGGTCCTTGACCACTCAGTAGTGCCCGCTATACAGATTTAGTAATATTTATTTTACTGCTAGTGACTCGCTGTGTTATTAGGCTATTTTCATATACAAATGAGGCATGATATTTTTTAATTATTTATAATAATTAAATGTTTCGCCTAAAAAAATCATATTTCCGACATATTATAAAGTATGATCTTTGCACATCATAAAATAAAAGAGACTAAATAGTAATGTCCGTTAACATTTAAAGGAAACACGGTTATCGCCCCTGATATCAGTTTGGAAATTTAAGTCCGATATAAAATGTATAATGATGCCAATCAATACGTGGGGTAATGGTGAATGAATGTTTACTTTGTCAGAAAATGTCTCGGATGATATCTCTCGCTCTGATATAAAGAACATGTTATGCCTACTGGGTGGGCATTTACCTTTAATGTAGTATCAAAGTTTCTAAAAAATCCATATTTTCCTCATTTATTGTCGAAGGTGTATATTGTTACCACTCATTTGAACCGTCTCGACGAGACGGTTCAAATGAGTGGTAACAATATATAGTTTTATCAAGAAATAAAACAAAATAATCAGACTTTTATCAAGAAAAAATTACCTTTAAAACAATCAACATACAGTGGAACCTCTCTAAACCGGACGCCAAGAAAACACCTGTGATCTATATTTGATGAGTTTCTTGGTCATTTATCTCAGGTGATAATGTCTGTTCGCGATCGCATAGCACACAACTATGGCTCAGAATGATCAAATGCTCGATTTACAGTGAAACCTCTCTAAACCAGACACCCTGGGGATCTTCCATGGTGTCCAGTTTAGAGAGGTTTCACTATAAATTTCAGCTGCCGGTTGACAATATGCCCAGCTCCGTACTATCACACAGACAGGCTATTAAACATGGGGAGCAGGATCAGTCGAATCCCGTGGAGAAGTATCTGGCTGGAACTGAGGAACAGACCGGTGGCAAGATCGAAAATGCTCAACAGGTATGTCATGATTCTATATATGAGACACGCCATGCGATTTTGTACCTATGAACATGAAATATATTTACAGAAATGTTTCATTGATGGAATGACAAACAGTGCAGAACCTGATTAGACTGTGCAAATACTGTCACAGCCACATATCACAGGTGACATTATCGGGATAAGATTTCCATCAAGATCAGCTAAAAAAAAAAATTCCCATCCCATTTATCTTCATAAAGATAAATGGGATGGGAATTTTTTTTTTTTAACTGATCTTGATAGAAATCTTATCCCGATAATGTCACCTGTGCCACATATGAGATCCAGCTCTACTCTCTCATCTCCTAGACGTATTTCAATGACATGATTTCAAAGAAATGTAATATTTCCTGTAAATTTACATCAAAAGTTGACAAATTATTCAGAGTTCTTGACGCAATTGATATTTTGTTGGAGCTCTAACGTTTTTTTTGTTTGTAAATTTTTTAGTCATTCATGAAAAGCATGACTGATCTTCAGACTCTTAGTCACAGCTCCAGATAAGCTGTGTGTCTAAAGAGTATTGTACCCCCTGATTTAAAATTAAATGTGTATTTTATTTTTACGAATGGCTTATTGATTTTCTTCATTATTAAATAGGGAACAAATGATCAAAACAAAAATCAAACAAATTTAAACATTCACTTATTTGATTATATTATTACTCATTATTACACCCCCACAAACAAAGTTTGTTGGGGGTATATAGGAGTCAGCTTGTCGGTCGGTCTGTCGGTCTGTCGGTAATTCCCTTCCGCTCTATATCTTCTACACCGATGCATGGATTATCAAATGGCTTGGCACAAATGTTTCTCATGATGAGAAGGTGTGTCGCGATCAATAACCACGCACCTACGTCCAAGGTCAAGGTCACAGTTGAAGGTCAAAGGTTAAACCTATCAAAATTCCCTTCCGCTCTATATCTTCTACACCGATGCATGGATTATCAAATGGCTTGGTACAAATGTTTCTCATGATGAGAAGGTGTGTCGTGATCAATAACCACGCACCTACGTCCAAGGTCACAGTTGAAGTTCAAAGGTCAAACCTATCGAAATTCCCTTCCGCTCTATATCTTCTACACCGATGCATGGATTATCAAATGGCTTGGCACAAATGTTTCTCATGATGAGAATGTGTGTCACGATCAATAACCACGCACCTACGTCCAAGGTCAAGGTCACAGTTGAAGGTCAAAGGTCAAACCTATTGAAATTCCCTTCCGCTCTATATCTTCTACACCGATGCATGGATTATCAAATGGCTTGGCACAAATGTTTCTCATGATGAGAAGGTGTGTTGCGATCAATAGCCACGCACCTACGTTCAAGGTCAAGGTCACAGTTGAAGGTCAAAGGTCAAGCCTATTAAAATTTGTTTCCGCTCTATATCTTTTACACCGATGCATGGATTATCACACTATGCCCAGGGTCAAGGTCACAGACTTGATGCGTTTGAAACCTTAACGCTCGGCTAAATGGCTTATAATAAAAAATGCCTCGTTTTCTTTGGCTGCCAGTGGGGGTATTTGTGTGCCGACAGGCCACATTTCTAGTTACACTTATTTATACTGTAATAAAGTTGAACATTTACTTAGTTGAAGTGTTTGCTTTTTACAGCTCAACTAAGTAAATTTTCAAGTTTATTACAGTATTTCCATTACTCAATTTGAAAAGCAATGCATATTTTCACATTGCTGCGAGTATTTTGTACTCCCACTGACGATATTCAATGGGTATTCAGCTAAATAAGTGTGTAAAATACGCCAATACGTACCTTATCTGGAGCTCTGTTAGTGAAATTCTTTAATACGAGAAGGTAGGTAATCAGATACAGGGATCCAGATAAGCTGCATATTTGCTTAAATACCCAATTAAAATTGCCAAAAACCCAATTGAAATCAGAAGTAGCGAGTATCAAAAAGCAATACAATTTAAAACACATCTTGGCATTTCATTAGAATTGTCTCCAAGAGACACTTCTAATGAAATGCCAAGATGTGTCATTTTGAAGCAATAATTGCTGTCTGTTGATGTGTGTAAACAGTAGTGTGATTTTATTTTACCCAAATAAAATTTTGAAATACCCAATTGCTTCAAAATGATGGAGTGAACATATTCAATTACTAATTCCTTATCTGGAGCCCTGCAGATATATGATTTTGAAAAAGAGAGATCTTATTGTTATTGTATTGAAGAGATAAATACATAATTAGACTCCCGGCAAACAAACTTTTCGCCTTTCCGCCTGTCCATTCTGTTTGTTCATCCGTAATACAAAAATTTTTTTTTAAAAATTTTATTTTTTTTTTAATTTTTCATTAAAGATTGGGGCCCTCAAATTATGTAAAAATATTATATACGGAAATTAAATCTGTACCTAATTATATAACTATTCCACCAGTTTTTACCATCAAAAATGTTCGTTTTTACACAGTATTAACTAATATTTCTATACCATGTTAGTAATGGTGATCACCAGTTTAATGTGGATGTGAAAACAGTGTGATTAGTTTTTGTCCCGCCTGCTTTAGCAGAAGCGGGACATAGGCATAGCTTTTCCGCCGGCGTCGGCGGCGTCGTCGGCGGCGTCAACATTTCACGTTAAGTTTTTGCGTTTAGGTCAGTTTCCAGAAAACTATAACACCTACGACCTGCATACTTGGTATACATCAACACTGTGGTGTAACCATCTCACACAGAGGAAGCCCATGTGACCTTGACCTAGTTTTCATGGTTGATTGATCTACTTTTCACATGCATTCAACGTTAAGTTTTTGCGTTTAGCTCTGTTTCTAAAACTTAACGCTCAGGTTAATTCATTGTAACTTCTGTTTCCCTCAATGGAATGCTTTTAATATTCCATACATGCATTTGTAAAACACTCCCGCATCATTCTCCAGAAAGCCCATGGTGCCCGCTTACCCCAAAGGTCCAGGTCGCTGATTTAGAAATGTCCGTGTTTGCAAAAGTTAATGCTCAGTTTATGCTTTAATATTCCATACATACATTTGTAACAACATCCCGCATCATTCTACAGAAAGCCCATGTTGCCCGCTAACCCCAAAGGTCAAGGTCACTGACTTACAAATGTCCGTGTTTGGAAAAGTTAACGCTCAGTTTATGCTTTAATATTCCATACATGCATTTTTAACAACATCCTGCATTATTCTACAGAAAGCCCATGGTGCCCGCAAACCCCAAAGGTCAAGGTCGCTGACTTAGAAATTTCCGTGTTTGGAAAAGTTAACGCTCAATTTATGTATGCTTTAATATTCCATACATGCATTTGTAACAACATCCCGCATCATTCTACAGAAAGCCCATGGTGCCCGCAAACCACAAAGGTCAAGGTCGCTGACTTAGAAATTTCTGTGTTTGGAAAAGTTAACGCTCAGTTTATGTTTTAATATGCCATACATGCATTTGTAACAACATCCCGCATCATTCTACAGAAAGCCCATGGTGCCCGCTAACCCCAAAGGTCAAGGTCACTGAATTAGAAATTTCCATGTTTGGAAAAGTCAACGCTCAGTTTATGCTTTAAAGCCCCAATACGGCTCAAGTTGCCGAATTTGGCCTCCTATTGGGTTTTCCCACACATAAATCCAACAGGTTTCTATTTACACACACTTTGAAACTTTTACAATTGCTTCGGGAGAAGTGCCCCACTCAATAATGTGTTCCTGTTATTGAGACAGGTATACTAGATAACATAGACGGGCGTTCATGCCGTCACATTCCCCTTAAGGGGTCGCAATAGGGGTCACCAGTTGTCCATTTTCGAGTTATTTTTGACTTACCCGTATAAAACATACTTTTTTACAAGTGCTTCGGAAGAAAGAATAACGGGAGAATGAATAAGCTGTTATTGTGACAACAAAAAACACAGTAGGTGTCTCAGCTAGGATACAGAAAGCATACAAGACAGATGAAGTAGTAAAAGTCTTATCCGTATAGCCAAGATTATCTAAGCTACATTCAACTTGACTTGAAATCATGTCATTCATGACCTGCTTAAACCACATGGCCACTAAAATAAGTTCATTGTATTCAACTTTCAAGTCAATACGCATGCATTCACATTGTAAATCTTTAATGTGGGTTGAAGTGGGTGGGGTAATATTTAGTGTTGCGATGTTACCTGTGTCTTAAACTGCTACACAACAGGATTCCAGACAATAATTTGATTAAAATGCTTTAACTTATTTATTAACTGAGTGAATATAATATTTCAGTTAAACATTTATTTAGCTATAGTTGGACATATTTGAAATATGTTTTGATAGTTCGTGCCACCATGCACATGTCATAATTTACAGGCCGATTTCGGGACGAACAGCGTCGGAATGATTTGGAACCTCATAAAATAAAAATATTATCTAAATTTATGAATAGTAAATGCTTAATAAAATATTAAAGTATCTATTTCTGTGTAATTATGTTGAACTTACATAGTGAAATGCTTTTAGGCTAGCAACCACCAATTAGTTTTACTATACAACTTCCTCCAAATATGGCCATTCTCTCACACTTTCACTATTCGTATGGATGCTGTGGAACCTACCTGTTCATATCCTGCAACCTGTCTGCACCGGATTTTCACTAATTAAACAATATGTTCACTTACTCCTAAGAAAGAAAATTTCAACATTGTCCTGTCTGCCATATTGTTTATCATCAAAGTGTCATGTGACGTAGTGTTCACATCACGTGACAAGCAGGCTCAGTAATTTCTTTTAAATGCTAGAAATATGCTGGAAACTGGTGTTAAAAACACCCAACATGTTTCTCAAGTAAAATTGGGCTGTAATGGATCAGGATTTACAAGCAAACTGGGTCTGTGGCCTCAAAACGTCTGCACTATTTTTTTATACCGGACTACTAAAGCATACCCCCTGGCCGATGTGTACTATATTTAGCACAGTGATACCTATAAGCGCATTTTTTTGCTATAATATCTCAATAAACTGCCTACCATTGTCTTGTCTGACCTATTTCGTGACAGCAAATGTAATTTGACATTATTTAGAAGACTAACTTTTCAACAGTGGCAATTTAAGAATGGTCATATAATTATGGCTGTCCAGCTGCGGAAACTTCAGTTTCATCAGAATTTTCCAGAGTATTATTTTCTCATATATTTCTTAGGAAAAGTCTATATTGTTGATGCACTTGTAAAAAATTATTATAAAATAGATGGTGCTTGTCAAAATATTGGCTGTTCCACATGGGTGGGGTTAAAACGATTAAAATTTATCGAAAGTCGGGTGATTTCGGAGTATTTTTGTCATTTTTTTATCATAAAAACAGGCGAAAAAGTGACTTTTGAAGTATTTAGTCAATCTACATGTTGTAATTTGCATAGAAACATTTGTCCGCATAACTTAGTGACATGCCAGAATGATACGTGTCAAATTAAATTGAAACCAGCCCAGTGTATGAGTGCTGCCAGCGAATTCAGACATAGAAGTGTTAAAATGTCACAGGAAATTGAAACATGTGTGCCCGTGTTGACACTTGTTTCCTTAGGGTATAGACACTGCCTGTTAAATGAGCAATGCTATCCCATATATATTTCTCTACCGATATGCACTGCTCAGAGTGAACTTGGTTAACCTAATGAAAACATGCCGGCCAATAAGCATAGGAGGCGGGGTAAAAAAATGCGGATTTCAAACGGGGCGGGTAAATGAAAATAAAGGTAAAAAACTTTCTTCTCACTCACCAAATGGAACAAATCATAGGTACATCAGGCTAACCAAGACTCATTTGAATCCGGGTTAATGTAAATGAAAATAAAAACGTTTACCTGTAAAGATGTTGATTGTACGGACAATGATGTAACTGTTCTGCGCTCTCTGTCGAGGCGCCGTCCGAAACTCATTGACGAATGCGCCGTACCGCAAAATGCATCCGTACACCCCGATCTGTTGATAAACAAATTATATCGACCGTATGAGGTCCAGAAGATGTTTAATACTGAAATAAACAGTCATCGCGCCTTTAATACGCACTGTAGTGGCGAAATGGTATTTGATGCGGCCGCATCAAGAAAATGGGCATTTGTTGGGTCTGAGCGGCTAAAATGCACCCGATGTAGATATAAAAGTAAATATTATAAACTATATGAAGAGGTTCCGTCAAGTCGAAAGGGTAGGAAATCAGGGAAAGCTAATGTGGGTTTGCAGCTGGGCCTTATGAGCACACCAATCAGTAATTATGGTGCTTGTCGGCTGTTGGTAAACACAAACATAATTCCGCCGACGTATAACTCTATGCAAAGCAGTCAAATAGGATAGCAGAGTCTATGGTTGGCTTAAACACTAAAAGTATGCATGAATCAGGACAAACTGTGGCCAGAGAGAATGAAACTCTGTGGCAATAAACGTAGCAAGACGGTTCGAGTTGAAGGTGACTCTTGCTACAATAACCCAATATTCATACGACAGTACAGTACACCATTTCAAGCGGGTACAATCTTGTGACCAACCACTATGTGCGAGGAATAATACCAAAGATAAATTAATCATTGGGGCATTTGTTGGCAGTAAGCTGTGCATAAAATAGGTAGTAAGCTAAGAAATCAGGGTGGAGATATCAGCTGCCCAAACCATCATGGTCACTGCACTGCCAACCTCCCCGAAAATGAGTCAATAGGTAATGAAGCGAAATGGAATGAAATAGTTACGAAACGCAGATAAATAGTGACTTACCTGTTAGTCATTACACGGGGGACGGTGATAGTAAATCACACAAAGGTGTAGATGCCGCTCAACCAGGGGTAACGGTAACGCATCTAAAAGATATCCGCCATCTGAGTAACTCCCTGAAACGAGAAATAAACAAGGCGCCATTTAGCTCGAACATGTTTCGTGGGGTCAAGAAAACAAACTTGAGAAACCGATTTGCTCTCTCTGTAAGATCCAGGTGCATTGCAGAGTTGAGGCAAGCACATGCCAAACATAATGGTAACTTAGAACAAATAAAGAGCATAATGCCAGGAATAATTTGCACAATAGTCATGTGTTTCAAAGGTTACTGTGGCAAGCAATGTTCACAGTATAGTTTGGTTTGCCCCGGAGACTACCGCAGGGCAAAGAACTACCTCCCCTCAACTACAATGTTAAAAATGACGGAGGATGATGTACTTGTTCTGAAACGGTGCATAGAAACTTTCCTTGGTCCTAAATCAATTGACAGTACAAAATTACTCACTTCAACTCAAAAATGTGAAGCAGCAAACCGTGCGTACCAGACATCAAATTCAAAAGCAACGACATTCACGCAATTTCCCCGGTCGAATTCATGGTACAATTCTAAACTTAAACCTAGGTTTTGGGGATGCTACAATACTGAAAACAGACTCAGTAGGGGCTAGCTTAACAAAAGGTTCTTCAGTCATCAAGCACATCCGAAAGATAGAGAAAAGTCGTGTACGGAAAAAGTGTCAGACCACAATGCGTAAACTAAAGAAAGCTAGGTATGCCGCGCGATTACGAAAATTCAAACTACACTCTGAGTTACATTACGCCAAGGGTATGACAGATCCTAAACCAGACTTTGCAAACCTGCCCCATCTACTCGAGCACCAGTATGCTTGCTAGTATGTATGAAAAGCAGCACTACATGTAAGGTTGAGAGTCTTGTAAGTGCATACTGATAATTAGAGTTGACTATCTGAGCAGCCATGTAGTATCATATTATGATAGCTCGAAACAATAATGTGCTGTAAGAATTGTGATGTATCAGGGAATCCGATGTTTTTTACCTTCGCCTTAATTGCAACTTTCACTTCCATCTTCCCTTAGCTGGGTGCTTATTACAATTAATACACAGTAGCAGAAAACAGCTTGCCGCGGGTATGATATAATTTCTGCTAAATTTAAAATTTTGAATTTTTTTTCTGGAAAAATGTAGCCAAGAAGTACTTGGCGTAGACCATGATCGCGCAGCCAAATTTGGTCATAATGTTTGCAAGTATCAACCGAGATCATAAATAATGTTTAGAAAAAACGTTGCTACCTGTTGGGGAGCTATACACTTGATACCGGTTTAGTAATCAATCACAGTGCCAATTAAAGCGACGCGCCACTTTAATATGGCTGAACTAGTCAGTAACAGGCTCATCTGGCTCCCTGATGCATCTCAAATCTGTGTAATTAGTATGTAGACATGTACATAATGTAGATAGGTATACAGTTAATTTACCGTAATTAATAAAACAGGAACTATTAGCAGATACAGGGTGGATATGTGACGCCGTCGAGTGCATGGCTCAGACAGCGCTTTTCGCTATGGCAATTCTTTCGAGAATTATTTATAATTGTTGACTCAGCACTCAGGTGGGCCGGGTTAACAAACAGGGAACAACCACATAAATGTGATATTTCAAGGTGCCTGGGTATTTCAAACACATTATGGTGTAACTGAATGCTACTCTATGTGTATAATAGTATATTTTGTTCTTGCATCATTTGGAAATTTAAACTTTAATCTTTCCATATTTGACTCGTACACCTGTGGTTATCCCGACCCACTTGATGCAACCATTTTCATTAAATAAAACTGATTTTCCAGCAATTCTGTCCTTTGTTCTCTTAAATAAAACTTGCTGTAGCCATGATTAAAAACCGTTTAGAATTGTTTTCAAAGAAAGCAGACGACATCCACTGATGACCCGGAAATGCTTATAGGCTAGTAACCACCAATTAGTTTTACTATACAACTTAACCGATTCCTCCAAATATGGCCATTCTCTCACACTTTCACTATTCGTATGGATGCTGTGGAACCTACCTGTTCATAACCTGCAACCTGTCTGCACCGGATTTTCACTAATTAAACAATATGTTCACTTACTCCTAAGAAAGAAAATTTCAACATTGTCCTGTCCGCCATATTGTTTATCATCAAATAAAGTGTCATGTGACATAGTGTTCACATCACGTGACAAGCAGGCACAGTAATTTCTTTTTAAATGCTAGAAATATGCTGAAAACTGGTGTTAAAAACACTCCCCAACATGTTTCTCAAGTAAAAATTGGGCTGTAATGGATCAGGATTACAAGCAAACTGGGTCTGTGGCCTCAAAAACGTCTGCACTATTTTTTTATACCGGACTACTAAAGCATACCCCCTGGCCGATGTGTACTTATATTTAGCACAGTGATACCTATAAGCGCATTTTTTTGCTATAATATCTCAATAAACTGCCTACCATTGTCTTGTCTGACCTATTTCGTGACAGCAAATGTAATTTGACATTATTTAGAAGACTAACTTTTCAACAGTGGCAATTTAAGAATGGTCATATAATTATGGCTGTCCAGCTGCGGAAACTTCAGTTTCATCAGAATTTTCCAGAGTATTATTTTCTCATATATTTCTTAGGAAAAGTCTATATTGTTGATGCACTTGTAAAAATAAAAAAATTATTATAAAATAGATGGTGCTTGTCAAAAAATATTGGCTGTTCCACAATTATGGGGTTAAAACGATTAAAATTTATCGAAAGTCGGGTGATTTCGGAGTATTTTTGTCATTTTTTTATCATAAAAACAGGCGAAAAAGTGAGTCTTTTGAAGTATTTTTAGTCAATCTACATGTTGTAATTTGCATAGAAACATTTGTCCGCATAACTTAGTGGACATGCCAGAATGATACGTGTCAAATTTTAAATTAAATTGAAACCAGCCCAGTGTATGAGTGCTGCCAGCGAATTCAGACATAGAAGTGTTAAAAATGTCACAGGAAATTGAAACATGTGTGCCCGTTGTTGACACTTGTTTCCTTAGGGTATAGACACTGCCTGTTAAATGAGCAATGCTATCCCATATATATTTCTCTACCGATATGCACTGCTCAGAGTGAACTTGGTTAACCTAATGAAAAACATGCCGGCCAATAAGCATAGGAGGCGGGGGTAAAAAATGCGGATTTCAAACGGGGACGGGTAAATGAAAATAAAGGTAAAAAACTTTCTTCTCACTCACCAAATGGAACAAATCATAGGTACATCAGGCTAACCCAAGACTCATTTGAATCCCGGGTTAATGTAAATGAAAATAAAACGTTTACCTGTAAAGATGTTGATTGTACGGACATGATGTAACTGTTCTGCGCTCTCTGTCGAGGCGTCCGAAAACTCATTGACGAATGCGCGTACGAGCAAAAATGCATCCGTACACCCCGATCTGTTGATAAACAAATTATATCGACCGTATGAGGTCCAGAAGATGTTTAATACTGAAATAAACATCATCGCGCCTTTAATACGCACTGTAGTGGCGAAATGGTATTTGATGCGGCCGCATCAAGAAAATGGGGCATTTGTTGGGGCTTGAGCGGCTAAAATGCACCCGATGTAGATATAAAAGTAAATATTATAAACATATGAAGAGGTTCCGTCAAGTCGAAAGGGTAGGAAATCAGGGAAAGCTAATGTGGGTTTGCAGCTGGGCCTTATGAGCACACCAATCAGTAATTATGGTGCTTGTCGGCTGTTGGTAAACACAAACATAATTCCGCCGACGTATAAACTCTATGCAAAAGCAGTCAAATAGGATAGCAGAGTCTATGGTTGGCTTAAACACAAAAGTATGCATGAAATCAGACAAACTGTGGCCAGAGAGAATGAACTCTGTGGCAATAAACGTAGCAATAGACGGTTCGAGTTGAAGGTGACTCTTGCTACAATAACCCAATATTCAATAGCGACAGTACACCATTTTCAATTTCAAGCGGGTACAATCGTGACAACCACTATGTGCCCGAGAATAATACCAAAAGATATAAAATTAATCATTGGGGCATTTGTGGCAGTAAGCTGTGCATAATAGGTAGTAAGCTAAGAAATCAGGGTGGAGATATCAGCTGCCCAAACCATCATGGTCACTGCACTGCCAACCTCCCCGAAAATGAGTCAATAGGTAATGAAGCGAAATGGAATGAAATAGTTACGAAGCAGAAATATAGTGACTTACATGTTAGTCATTACAACGGGACGGTGATAGTAAATCACACAAAGGTGTAGATGCCGCTCAACCAGGGGTAAAAGTTAACGAAACATCTAAAAGATCCGCCATCTGAGTAACTCCTGAAACGAGAATAAACAAGGCGCCATTTAGCTCGAACATGTTTCGTGGGGTCAAGAAAACAAACTTGAGAAACCGATTTGCTCTCTCGTAAGATCCAGGTGCATTGCAAGAGTTGAGGCAAGCACATGCCAAACATAATGGTAACTTAGAACAAATAAAGAGCATAATGCCAGGAATTAATTTGCACAATAGTCATGTGTTTCAAAGGTTACTGTGGCAAGCAATGTTCACAGTATAGTTTGGTTTGCCCCGGAGACTACCGCAGGGCAAAGAACTACCTCCCCTCAACTACAATGTTTAAAAATGACGGAGGATGATGTACTTGTTCTGAAACGGTGCATAGAAACTTTCTTGGTCCATTAAATCAATTGACAGTACAAAATTACTCACTTCACTCAAAAATGTGAAGCAGCAAACCGTGCGTACCAGACAACAAATTCAAAAGCAACGACATTCACGCAATTTCCAACCCCAGGTCGAATTCATGGACAATTCTAAACTTAAAACCTAGGTTTTGGGGGATAGCTACAATACTGAAAACAGACTCAGTAGGGGCTTATCTTAACAAAAGGTTCTTCAGTCATCAAGCACATCCGAAAGATAGAGAAAAAGTCGTGTACGAAAAAGTCATCGACCACAATGCGGAAACTAACGAAAGCTAGGTAATGCCGCGCGATACGAAAAAATTCAAACTACACTCTGAGTTACATTACGCCAAGGGTATGACAGATCCTAAACCAGACTTTGCAAACCTGCCCCATCTACTCGAGCACCAGTATGCTTGCTAGTATGTATGAAAAGCAGCACTACATGTAAGGTTGAGAGTCTTGTAAGTGCATACTGATAATTAGAGTTGACTATCTGAGCAGCCATGTAGTATCATATTATGATAGCTCGAAACAATAATGTGCTGTAAGAATTGTGATGTATCAGGGAATCCGATGTTTTTTACCTTCGGCCTTAAATTGCAACTTTCACTCCATCTTCCCTTAGCTGGGTGCTTATTACAATTAATACACAGTAGCAGAAAACAGCTTGCAGCGGTATGATATAATTTCTGCTAAATTTAAAATTTTGAATTTTTTTCTGGAAAAATGTAGCCAAGAAGTACTGGCGTAGACCATGATCGCGCAGCCAAATTTGGTCATAATGTTTGCAAGTATCAACCGAGTCAATAAATAATGTTTAGAAAAACGTTGCTACCTGTTGGGGAGCTATACACTTGATACCGGTTAGTAATCAAATACACAGTGCCAATTAAAGCGACGCGCCACTTTAATATGGCTGAACTAGTCAGTAACAGGCTCATCTGGCTCCCTGATGCATCTCAAATCTGTGTAATTAGTATGTAACATGTACATAATGTAGATAGGTATACAGTTAATTTACCGTAATTAATAAAACAGGAACTATTAGCAGATACAGGGTGGATATGTGACCCGTCGAGTGCATGGCTCAGAACAGCGCTTTTCGCTATGGCAATTCTTTCGAGAATTATTTATAATTGTTGACTCAGCACTCAGGTGGGCCGGGTTAACAAACAGGGAACAACCACATAAATGTGATATTTCAAGGTGCCTGGGTATTTCAAACACTTATGGTGTAACATGAATGCTACTCTATGTGTATAATAGTATTTTGTTCTTGCATCATTTGGAAATTTAACTTTAATCTTTCCATATTTTGACTCGTACACCTGTGGTTATCCCGACCCACTTGATGCAACCATTTTCATTAAATAAAACTGATTTTCCAGCAATTCTGTCCTTTGTTCTCTTAATAAAACTTGCTGTAGCCATGATTAAAACCGTTTAGAATTGTTTTCAAAGAAAGCAGACGACATCCACTGATGACCCGGAAATGCTTATAGGCTAGTAACCACCAATTAGTTTTACTATACAACTTAACCGATTCCTCCAAATATGGCCATTCTCTCACACTTTCACTATTCGTATGGATGCTGTGGAACCTACCTGTTCATAACCTGCAACCTGTCTGCACCGGATTTTCACTAATTAAACAATATGTTCACTTACTCCTAAGAAAGAAAATTTCAACATTGTCCTGTCCGCCATATTGTTTATCATCAAAGTGTCATGTGACATAGTGTTCACATCACGTGACAAGCAGGCACAGTAATTTCTTTTAAATGCTAGAAATATGCTGGAAACTGGTGTTAAAAACACCCCAACATGTTTCTCAAGTAAAATTGGGCTGTAATGGATCAGGATTTACAAGCAAACTGGGTCTGTGGCCTCAAAACGTCTGCACTATTTTTTTATACCGGACTACTAAAGCATACCCCCTGGCCGATGTGTACTATATTTAGCACAGTGATACCTTTTAATACACCGATTTATGCAGAATATACAGTTCGCAATAATCATCATTGGTTCATTGTTGACGAAGGCAAACTGAATGAATAAAGCCGAGTAATCCGTACTACCGGAAAGAAACACGCTGAGGTACTCCGAAACGGGTGTCAGAGGTTCCGTCAACTGGAGGTTTCGTCAACTGAGAGGTTTCGGTCAACTCGGCGTCCGATTCGTCAATTAGGCAATTAAGAGTAAAACTTGATAATGACCGGCACGTGCCATACAATTGATTAGATAATTGATGGTCATTAAGTGGACATTAATAACAGATATTTCTTGCTATTTTAAAGTAGGTTTAGTTGTATATGGGCATTTAATGGCAAATATTTGTTGATATTTCAAAGTATGTTTACAGTTGTATATGGGCATTTAATGGCATTTAATAGAAGTTAAACATGATATAGAGACATGGCATGTTAGTCTACCACTTCTGCAGCATTTGTCAGATATTACATATTTTACATACATGTTTACCACATAAATATCACATCCACGTCTGAGAAACAGAGTGTATATGTATATACAACAGTAGTACATAGCCACCCTGGTGAGATTCGTTGGATTCGAGAGACAGTGGTCCGTCGGTAGCACCATGTCTACGAGCGTACGTTCAACTAAATTACTAATTACTAAACGATCAAAGGTCAACTACTTGAAGAAAGTGCGAATGTCAATTAGCCGAGGTGTGATAAAGGTAACTGGACATAACGGACCCGGACATAACGGACCCGATTTCGGACGAAACGGACCCGATTTCTGGACATAACGAACCCCGTGTGGACATAACGGACCCCGTATAAAACCTATCAGAAATGCTATTTTTTTATATTTTGTTTGTAGTAAACTTATAAGAAATTATTATTTTAATGTTATTTTATGTTTTAAACTCTCTACATTTTACGGAAAAAAGTTGTTGTTGGCAAAATTTCCGGGGGGGCAATTGTGGAATTCGCACATCGCAATGGCTTCCGGGCTAATTAATCCCCTCCGGATATGGCCGGATATTGCCAGTGGACTAAACTGTGTTTGACACGTTCCAATCTGCAATATTCGGTTTAATCACGTTACTTATAGAAAACAATTTAACTTTCAAAAATGAATAACATTTTAGAAGTATTTTAATAAATTTACTTTACTTCAATTTGTATAGAAACAGTAATAAAATACGATTAAAAGTTTAGCAAGAAAAATGCACAAACGCATAGAATGACAAGTTTGTAGTGCATTAGAATCGTCTCATTTACTCACAAAAGCATAAAACCTTAAAACGACAAGTTGGTTGTGTATTAGAATCGTCTCATTTACTCACAAAAGCCTAAAACCATAAAATGGCTAGTTGGGAGTGCTTTAGAACTAAATAATTTCCTTGAATGACAAGTTGGGAGTTCTTTAAAATATGCAATTCCCCGTGTTTTAACAGCAAATACTTATTATTCGATATGGGACACCAGAACATGTTAGTTAGATTTTCTCGAATAACAACATAGATACAATATCACTATAAAGTTGTACAATGTGACAAGTAATGGCAACGTGATAATTGGCTAATCAACCGTTAAAGAAGTTGATTAATCGTCGTACTCACCAATCAATTAATGAATCGCGCTAGTGATCAAGAAGCTAATTACGGTAATCGCTGTACTGATCAATAAACCAATTAATCGCGGTACTGATCAATAAACTAATTAATCGCGCTACTGATCAATCAATTAATTAAGTAATCATTCAATTAATCCAGTCACTTTTATGGAGCAATAATTTGCCCGTAAATTACGCACCGTAACAGGAGCTCTGACTGTACATATTGTTTCATATGATAATCAAAATGTGCTTGATAAACGTATGTATGTTTGTATATGTGTGTGTATGTGTTCTGCTCGATTACTTATATTACCATCAAATGTGCTGGCTAAATGTATGTTTCATGTATATGTATGTGTGCTCGAAAAATGAAGATCCTGATCAGAATGCAAACCCGTCGTCCATAACAAGATCTACACTGTTCTGACACTGTTCCAACATAGCGACAATCACTTTAATACGGTGCGTAATTTAGTTATTTTGACATTTTGGTAGTGCATTAGAATCGTCAAAATGCAAGTTTTGGCAAAAACAAAATCTCCCATAAAGTTGATCACATTACGCACACTTAAACAATTTAAGATCCTGATCAGAGTGTATGTATCTGCTTGTATGTATGTGCCTGGTATTTATATTATTATTAAATTATAAACATAATAATTTTTTCCCCGATTTGTATTTTATTTCCCAATTAACATTCACAACTTTCATTTTCCATTAGATCAATCAATCAGTATATAACAAAAATATATTAAAATAGTATTTCTTATAGCCTTTCTGATAGGTTTTATACGGGGTCCGTTATGTCCACACGGGGTCCGTTATGTCCACACGGGGTCCGTTATGTCCAGGAATCGGGTCCGTTATGTCCAGAAATCGGGTCCGTTTCATCCGAAATCGGGTCCGTTATGTCCAGGGTCCGTTATGTCCATAATTCGTGATAAATACCATTCAACTATAATCGCCTAATTGACGAACCGGTAACCAGTTGACGGAACCACTCGACTTTTCACTCTATTTTGCCTAATTGATGAAACCTCCAGTTGACGGAACCTCCTGAATCCCTCCGAAACTATCGTCGACTAGTTTGATTTCAACGAGACGAAACATCTCGTTTTGTGGGCGCAGACATATTGTGTAGGCCAATATAATTCAATACAAATGTAAAAGCAAATATGTCAATTTACATAAAAGTACAAAATTTACAGAATATAATTATGTATCAAAATATAAATATAACTAACACTGCCTGTATTTGATATTATTTTTTACGTGTTAAGCATTATTTTAAGACTGATGTAAATATATATTTTTTTCTGAACATTGATATTTTATGAGTTAGACTTCCCTACTAAAGAATTGCAAACTTCCGGTGATATTGGTGTGACACTAGATTGTTAAAAAAATCTTAGAAAAAAAAGGTATCCTAGGTTATTTACATAATATATTTGTCTAAAATGTTAATATTATACAAATAGCACAGTTGTTTCAGTTAATAATTAGTTTTATACTCTGTTAACATATGCCAGGAGTTGTACGCCGAGATCTTCTTACTTGTGACATGGGTTTTCGTGCATTCTAATACAGTCGCGACACCGCGGTTCGTGTACATAAGGATTTGATCGTGTTGGCCTTGAATAATATAACATATAGCAACATAATTATTTAACCAAAACATAACAACCTACCTTAGTAAGCCTGTGAATCTTGTTTTATTGAAATATTCACTGTCCAACGTGCAGTCGCCATTTTTCATAAACAACTTCACAACGAGGCTGGAATCAGACTGGCACACGGGTTCGTGGATCGCAAATTAGCAGGGATAGTTTCGCCGCTGAGTTCACTGACTGTCGTTCGGCGGTATTTTTATACGCAGTAAACTCTAATTATCAAGTTCAAAATAATATGTAACTGTAATGCACTAAATGTAATAAATATAACGTATTTACACTGTTTTTTAGCTCACCTGAGCAAAGCTCATGTGAGCTATTGTTACCGCAATGTGTCCGTCGTCGTCCGTGAACATTTTCAAACGTCTTCTCGGTAACCAAGGGGATAACAAAATTGTTAAAATGACGTCATTACGTAATCCAAATATGGTCCTGAATTGAAGGTATCGATGAGGCGATTGCTCTGGTGCAATATTTGTCGGAATCGGATGATTATGTCATCCATGATGGCCTCCAAAAGGTCCATTTATTCGAAATTTTGAACATCTTTTTCTCAGGAACCACATGGCCGATGCTGGCCAAACTTCAAAGGATAGTTAATAAGTTAAGATCCTTGGGTGAAGCATTTTCAGATTTGGTAAAATGAGAGTCATCGCTTAATCCAAGACGACCGCCATCTAAAAAAAGCACATATGAACTCAATGTCACATTCTCCTCTGGTGTTCATGGAGTCCGGTGAGCGAATTAGGGCCATCATGGCCCTCTTGTTCCTTTATCAGTCAAAATTATTCCTCTGACCCCGTCCACGGCAATCCATGACAGGGACAGTAGAATGTACTGTGGCATCTAAGAACGCGTACTGGGCAGCAGTATTTGAGATGAACCCAGTGCGCACATGACACAAAGTCGCATTTCCCCCATGTGGCAAATTCAGCATACAGCCGCTGGTTTAAAGCATCAGGAAAATTATTGCCACAAACACAGCACAGGTCTTTTGGGTTGTACTCGGATTCGTCCGTATCTGATGCCGAATCTTGTATTACATGTGCATGTGTTTGAACTCCCGATGGGCCTGGTTTTGGACTTTCACTAGTACGCACTGGGTAAGTCTGGATTAACTAGTGTCTTTGGATTCTTCACTGTAGACTTGTCGGTAGTATGTCTAATTGTTGTACCATGTGATTTTAGAGGAGGCTGGAATTTGGATTTTTTGGTTTGTGATTCAGAGAAGTATTTCTGTAACCGGATAGGGACATCTACCTCTGTTATAGCCTTCCCTGCAACTACTTTACTTATTGATCGGCGCTCTTTCAGTACAGGCGGGACAAATACGGGTCTCTTCTTTTTGAAGAAGGTATCGGTGGTTATTGGCGTGTTGGTCTGTGGCGGAGGTGTTGGCTCAATATGTACAGGGACAGGAGTCGCATGTATCTATCAGCTGAACAGGCATTACAGAACTGTCCTCTCCCACCACAGGTTGTTGAGCTATATGTTCTGTCTGTTCATCTGTTTCTGTCACAACATCTGTGGTACCGTGTTCATTTTGAAATTGCTGTCGAAGTTGGTTTGTCTCGAAGACAGTGACATCTATTTCTGAAGGATTAAAGGGGTAAATCCCAGATTTCCTAAACGCTGCCTGTAAATTTGCTTGTGATAGCCCCTTTGTATATGCCTTGCAGGCGACAGAACATACGTTGTACCTTCCAATGACGCTACCTGTATTGCGTTGATGTTTCATGCATTCGTCGCTATATATTTTCGAAAATGCCCCAAAGCAGCCGACGTCCATTGGTTGGAGAATGTGCGACGTATGTGGAGGGAGAACGAATATAATGATCTTGTTATCTTTAGCCCAGTCTACCAGGAACGGCGATATGTGTGACCTATGCCCGTCATAACAAAGTAATATATGATCATCCGGGCCGGATTTCGCATATTTGACGAAATGGTTTTGTAGGTAATCCAGGAACACACCAGAATTAGACCAGCCGGATTTCGATACCGTTCCCTGTGCACCAGTGCTTGCTCCCTCCAATAGGTCCTCCCTCATCCTGGCCCCTGCAAACACAAAATATGGTGGTATCTGGTACCCAAGAGCATTTCCGCACGCGAGAATTGTCGTAGTTGACGACCTCTCAGATGTCACTACGGATGGAACGTGGTCAGCGGACGAAACAACATGTTTGGGTCTGAAATTCTGTTGAACGCCTTTCTCGTCAAAATACCTGGTAATGCTATCTGTAGAGCAAGCTTTTGAACGAAGTTCAGACAGCTTTTTGGGCCTCTGAACCTTTAATTCTGGCCATCGACTCAGAAAGCCATAAAACCACCTGTGGGTCAACGGTGTGTCCCTGTCCCGCTTTCCCAGAAGTACGGCATATTCAAAGGCTAAATTTATGACATCTGAACGGGTGTAGCCATACCCAACGGTCGCGATTTACCAGTCTACTGTTTACCTGACCTTGACGCTGTCAAAGTGTCACAGCAATGATCGGCGAATCTTGACACAACAGGATGCACCGAATTGCGTTGGAATGGTATGTTTGTGAATTGGGAAAAAAGTCTTTAGCTGAAATTCAATATTGTATAGGTATTTCAAACATTTCACAATAATACTTACATGCCCAAGTGCAACATGAAACATTTTGCAGTGATGAAATGTAAAGTTCTTCTGCTACAAACTTCCGGGTTGTGGCGCGTGAAGCGGCGCGTGTTTATTTACGTCATGAATATTAATGAGTCCACGATACTGCGGTGTCCACGATACGAGGTGCTCCGACTGTAAATACGTCATTATTAATATTAATTGTCATTATCATTTGCCTCACAGTCAGTTACTTATGCAGGCAAATAGCAAAACTCTGTCGCTCCCTTCACCATGGAAGCGCCAACAGCCATGGAAGCGCCAACAGCCATGTTATGTTTTCAATTGCTTTAATCATCTACGAATCGACCAACTGAATGGTTACGAAACGACCAAGATTGTCCGGTTGCGAAATGACCATAATTCATTTTAGGCTGGGTTAATGGTTGAATCCCATATTTCACCTGTACTGATGTTTCCAAATTCATGGAGTTTGAAGAAATTTCAGTAACTGTTTGCGTAGACAATTGTCATAAATCAAAGCACAATAAATGCAATGTCTTTTTTCTTAACCCTGATGGAGCCGTCTCCTCGCGATCTGCACTGTTTGTGGATATTATCTGATTTTTTTTACACAACACCCATTTTCTGATTAATAGAATAGTTCAAAAGTCTACATGGACGAGACCATACAAGTTACTTAGTGGTGAAAGGGTTAAATATTTTAGTATTTTTTTCCAGTGTTTGTGTAGACAATGGGTCGCAGGAAGGCAAAGAGGAAGCCACCTCCAAAGAGGAAAAACATTGAGCCATTGGATACGTTTTTCAATTGTCCATTCTGCAACCACGAAAAGTCATGCGAGGTTAAACTGTAAGTATTCATGTTTCTCAATAATGGACTGGTCTGCGGCCCATTTCACTAAACTTCATAGTATGACTAAAATGTTCATAAGAGCAAATTTAGGATCGTCTGGAATTTCAATTGATGGATTTACATTTATTGAGCATAGGCTACAGCCTATGTTCAATAAATGTAAATCCAATACTTGTTTACAAGAAAACATTGTTAATGTGAAAATGACAGACTATCATAATTATGCACTTACAAACATTTTTGTCATACAAAGTTTAGTGAAACGGGCCCCCCGGTCAGCCCATGCTTTAGGATGAATTTATCGTGCTGCTTATCAAAATGATATTCGCTGAATGTCTCCAAATAATTTTGAAGTTTTGAGCTATTTTCAAAAACATATTTTTGTCTTGTCTTTGTCTTTACAGTTTTCCCACACCATTTAATTACCGTAACTTAATTGCCTTCACATTAATTCATTCGTTTCAATAATATCAATGTGATAGGCTGTATGTATAATGTATAAATGAACACGATTGTGTTGTGTTTTCTATACTGCACATGCAGTGCATCATAAAAATTTCATATTTCAGAGATCGTCAGCGAAACACGGGGATGATATCATGCGGAGTGTGTATGGAGGACTTTCAGACCACTATCAACTGTATCCTTTGTAAAATGTAATGGTAGGCATGTCGATTGAAATTCATCGTAATTATTCAACAGTCCATAAAATGTCCTTAGTGCAGTCCCACGATGGTCATGATGTGTAAGTAATGTATTCTGCATGTCGATGTGACAACACAAGCTCTCTCTATTCTTCAAATAGGTGGGCCACCTATTTGAAGAATAGAGAGTGCTCGTGTTGTCCAGCTATTTAAAGAATGGATAGAGCTTTTGTTGTCACATTGACATGCAGAATATATTACTTGCACATCATGACCTAGTGATCTGGATCATATTACTTTCAAACTAGAAAAAGTCGATGGCGCGCCATCGCAATATACCCACTTTCCCCAAATGCTAAGTCCGAAAGGGGGAAGTAATCCATGATGGAGGGTCGGATAAAAAATCCGAATTGACTTTGCGCATGTGCACATGATAACGAAGCTACATAGCAAATATGAGGCGCGTAGGTATGAAGGTGAAATTTTTTTTCGAGTTACAAGGAAAAAATGGGAAATTCTGAGTCGGAAAGGGGGAGGTAATCGATGATGGAGGGTCGGATCAAAAATGGGAATTCACTTTGCGCATCTGCACATAACGAAGGTACATACTAAATATCAGGCGCATAGGTATGAAGGTGAATTTTTTTTTCGAGTTACAAGGAAAAAATGGGAAATTCTGAGTCCAAAAGGGAGAGATAATCCATGATGGAGGGTCGGATGAAAAATCCGAATTCACTTTGCGCATCTGCACATGATAACGAAGCTACATAGCAAATATGAGGCGCGTAGGTATGAAGGTGAAAAAGTTTTTCGAGTTACAAGGAAAAAATGGGAAATTCTGAGTCCGAAAGGGGAGATAATCCATGATGGAGGGTCGATGAAAAATCCGAATTCACTTTGCGCATCTGCACATGATAACGAAGCTACATAGCAAATATGAGGCGCGTAGGTATGAAGGTGAAAAAGTTTTTCGAGTTACAAGGAAAAAATGGGAAATTCTGAGTCCGAAAGGGGGAGATAATCCATGATGGAGGGTCGGATGAAAAATCTGAATTCACTTTGCGCATCTGCACATGATAACGAAGCTACATAGCAAATATGAGGCGCGTAGGTATGAAGGTGAAAAAGTTTTTTTTCGAGTTACAAGGAAAAAATGGGAAATTCTGAGTCCGAAAGGGGGAGATAATCCAATGATGGAGGGTCGGATGAAAAATCCGAATTCACATTTGCGCATCTGCACATGATAACGAAGCTACATAGCAAATATGAGGCGCGTAGGTATGAAGGTGAAAAAGTTTTTCGAGTTACAAGGAAAAAATGGGAAATTCTGAGTCCGAAAGGGGGAGATAATCCATGATGGAGGGTCGGATCAAAAATCCGAATTCACTTTGCGCATCTGCACATGATAACGAAGCTACATACCAAATATCAGGCGCGTAGGTATGAAGGTGAAAAAGTTTTTCGAGTTACGAGAGGAAAAAATGGAAATTCTGAGTCCGAAAGAGATAATCCATGATGTGGGGTCGGATCAAAAATCCGAATTCACTTTGCGCATCTGCACATGATAACGAAGCTACATACCAAAATATCAGGCGCGTAGGTATGAAGGTGAAAAAGTTTTTCGAGTTACGAGGAAAAAATGGGAAATTCTGAGTCCGAAAGGGGGAGATAATCCATGATGGAGGGTCGGATCAAAATCCAAATTCACTTTGCGCATCTGCACATGATAACGAAGCTACATACCAAATATCAGGCGCGTAGGTATGAAGGTGAAAAAGTTTTTCGAGTTACGAGGAAAAAATGGGAAATTCTGAGTCCGAAAGGGGGAGATAATCCATGATGGAGGGTCGGATCAAAAATCCGAATTCACTTTGTGCATGTGCACATGATAACGAAGCTACATAGCAAATATGAGGCACGTAGGTATGAAGGTGAATTTTTTTTTCGAGTTACAAGGAAAGAGTGGGAAATTCTGAGTCCGAAAGGGGGAGATAATCCATGATGGAGGGTCGGATCAAAAATCCGAATTCACTTTGCGCATGTACACATGATAACGAAGCTACATACCAAATATCAGGCGCGTAGGTATGAAGGTGAAAAAGTTTTTCGAGTTACAAGGAAAAAGTGGGAAATTCTGAGTCCGAAAGGGGGAGATAATCCATGATGGAGGGTCGGATCAAAAATCCGAATTCACTTTGCGCATGTACACATGATAACGAAGCTACATATCAAATATCAGAAATTTAGGTATTAAGGTGAGAAAGTTTTTCGACTTACAATGAAAAATAGGGAAATTCTGAGTCCGAAAAGGGGGGGTGGGGAGAAAGCCCCAATGATGGAGGGTTGGATCAAAAATCCGAATTCATTTTGCGCATCTGCACATGATAACGAAGGTACATACCAAATATCAGGCGCGTAGGCATGAAGGTGAAAAAGTTTTGTTTTTTCGAGTTACAAGGAAAAAATTGGAAATTCCGAGTCCGAAAGGGGGAGATAATCCATGATGGGAGGGTCGGATGAAAAATCTGAATTCACTTTGCGCATCTGCACATGATAGCGAAGCTACATACCAAATATCAGGCGCGTATGTATGAAGGTGAAAAAGTTTTTCAAGTTACAAGAAACGTGACGGACGTATGGACGGACGGACACTCGTGACGAAAACAATATACCCATTTTTTCCCAAAAAAGTGGGTATAATAACTATACCTACTATTGTCTGTGTATTTAGTATTTACATTACTGTAATTGGTGAAAGTTTTTTGGTCAATCTGCTGTTTTGAATACTATTTGATCTGCAGCCACCATACATTTACATTCACACTGTTATTTATCAGGCCGTGGTTTTGTGAAACACATCACCTTGAAATGAACATAACTTACTTTTATCCATCCATAATAATTATGGATGGATAAAAGTAAGTGATGTTCACAGAATTTTAGTAATGGCATGAGATTTTTCAATTAATAATAAACATGCATTCCATATTTATTATTAATTGAAAAATCTCATGCCATTACTAAAAATCTGTCAATAGTGAAACTGCTGTTGTCAAGCAGTTATTGTTGCATATTGCATTACTGGTTTCCTGAACCAACTCTAGATCTGTCAGAAGCCATTGATGTCTACAGCGATTGGATAGATGCGTGTGAACAAGCTAACCAATAGCACACGAGAACCAGGCACTGTGGAGATGGTGTCTGGATGCATTCCGAGTTGTTCATATTTATAGTGGGCCATTGTTGTCATATGCTATAGTGGGCCATTGTTGCCGTATGATATACTGGTCCATTGTTGCCGTATGCTATAGTGGGCCATTGTTGCCTTATGATCTACAGGTCCATTGTTGCCGTATGCTATAGTAGGCCATTGTTGCCTTATGATATACGGGTCCATTGTTGCCATATGCTATAGTCGGCCATTGTTGTCATATGCTATAGTGGGCCATTGTTGTCATATACTATAGTCGGCAATTGTTGTCATATGATATATTGGGCCATTGTTGTCATATGCTATAGTGGACCATTGTTGTCATGTGATATAGTGGGCCATTGTTGTCATGTGATATAGTGGTCCATTGTTGTCATATGATATAGTGGGCCATTGTTGCTGTATGCTATAGTGGGCCAGTGTTGTCATATGCTATAGTGGGCCATTGTTGTCATATATGCTATTGTGGCAATTTGTGGGCCATTGTTGCCGTATGCTAGAGTGGGCCATTGTTGCTGTATGCTATAGTGGGCCATTGTTGTCGTATGATATTACAGGGATCAGTTTACAGGGAAAAGTGGGCGAAATTCTCTCCCTAAATTGTCTGACTTCTCCCTATTTTGAGTTGAGGGAGAAGTTTTTCACTATATATATAAAACATAAATTTTGGAATAAATTGTCTATTTTCTCAATTGTTTAGTGAAAACTTCTCCCTATTTTGAAGGGCTAGCGTGAACCCTGCTATAGTGGGCCATTGTTGTCATGTGCTATAGTGGGCCATTGTTGCCGTATATACTATTGATGCACCAAACAGTTTAGAGGTAAATCTCTATATGTAGATGGTCTATCTAAAAGTTTGAGGTTTATTACTCTGACAATCGAGGTGGGACGTTTGTACTAAAGTTTGACTGCGGCTCAGATGGAGCTGAATTTTGTGGGAAAATGATAGAAATCATTATTGGTTATATGTGTATGTGAATCTTAACCCTTTCACTGAATATCGTACATGTACTCTTCCATGCTAATTTTGGACTAATCCATTTATCAGGAAGAAGTATCAAAACTGCTGGACAAACACTGCAGATTGTTGCAAGCCGTCTTGTCAGGATCTGCAGTGTTTGCAAATGTTGTCTTCGTGGTATGTTGGGCTGATAGGGTTACCTGTTACGCATTTTAATGTACATAATGTGTGTATAAATGAAAGATACAAAATAATGTGTGGTTGTGTGTTATAATGTGAATGATACCGTTGATTCATTTCCATGTAACTGGTCGGAAATAACTGCATCTTTCATGAGTGGTGATGTAATAAAATATTTATTAAACAAGTTTACTGATTTCATAAAGAAATCCACTCTATGTCGTTTATCAGGCTTGGTTGTAAATGGAACTCTGTGCTGATGGGCCGTTAACCCGTACTACACTGAATTAAATGTTGTCTGCTGGAAATGTTTTATTTTCAATATTTCTCGAAAAAAAACCTGGTTTTGACAGCACATGAGAATCGTCTCCAGTGGAGACGATTCTCATGTGCTGTCAAAACCAATATCTGTTGACAAGTTTAAATTGACAAATATCATATTCATTTACCACAAATGTTAGATGCTATTTATTGCATTGAAGCTGTACTGATCACCTATGGTGTTTGTTTGTTGTGGTCTCGTTATCCCCTCGCCAATAGACTCACCAGTGCTACATTTAAGGCCGGGCCAACGGGTTCGATCCCGCATTTAACCTGTTGCACTGGGGGGAAAATCCCAAAATCAGAACGGAATATTTACATAAAAAAATACATATTCAGCCCTGAAATTGGAATAACCCGACCTGTTTCCAGGTCCATACCAAAGTCACTTGGCCCTTTCCCCTGAAAGTAATACTCTTAAAAGGGATATAACCACACCAGAATCACTTGTCCCCCTCCTAAAAGGAGTAGGATCAGTAATAATCTTACTAGTTTTATAATGGGCCAATTGAATTCAACTCCCTGGTAACAAAAGAGCCAAAGATAAAAACGTACCTGAGGGTCAAACCAGGCAAATCGTGATTCCTATAAGGAGGAGCCCCTACCGTTAATTTACACCGTCACGTTCGCCCGACCAACCACCCATCTGTGCACATCGTACATTTGTCGGCCAAGTATAGCTCGCTGTGAGCCGACTTGACCAATAACCAGCTCTAATGTGATTACTTGTATTGGGTGTACAGGGCTCCAAATCAGGAATTAGTAATTGAGTATTTTCACTTCAACATTTTAATTGGGTAAAATAAAATCACACTACTGTTTATACCGGTACATCAACAGACAGCAATTATTGAGTCTTGGCATTTCATTAGAATTGTCTCCTTGGAGACAATTCTAATGAAATCCCAAGATGTGTTTTCATGCAAAATAAAAAAAAATATGCTACATTTGTATTCTGTTTATTGATTTCTGCAGCATGTTATTGCTTTCTGATACTCGCTACTTCTGATTTCAATTGGGTTTTTGGCAATTTCAATTGGGTATTTAGCAAATACGCAGCTTATCTGGAGCTCTGGGTGTAGTTCCTCGTGGGTTGAAATGATGACAAGTTTGTAAACCTGAGATGTGTAGTAAATAAATAACTTGCCTTTGTGCTACATTCTACTCATTTTTGTTGTTGTATCATCCCCAAGACTATTTATATAATGGTGTTTCATTGCCTGTCGACAGCTACTGTCCTTTTATGCCGTGTTCACTGGGTCAAATCCCGCATTTCCCAAAATCAGAACTGAATATTTACATAAAAAATATATATTCAGCCCTGGAATTGGGATAGCCTGACCTGGTGTCAGTTCCTCATCACACCAGTTACCTATCCCCACTCCTAAAAGTAATAAGATAAGTACTAATCTTACTTCTTTATAATGGGTATAACTAGATTCAACTCTCATGTGCCAGGAAACCAAAAATGAACCAAAGTGCCAACCTAGGTACATGTATATCGGGAATTCGGTAAGGATGAACACCATCATTAACCGTTTGAAGCCGAAATATCGCTATTGCGCTTTATGCAAACAGAGCCGTAATGAACCGGCTCATCAGGATCTGCACTTTTTGAAAGTAATTTTCAGATTTTTTGAGAACAAAAAATACCCTCTTTTCATAAATGGACTAGTCTAAAAACCATTTTGTGATGGTTGGATTGGTTGCAAAATTAACATATCAAAATCCATTTCGGTTACTTAGGGGTGAACCGGTTAAATTTACCCTGCGCATGCTGCCAACAAACCACCCGTAATCCCAAGACAAACTGTTTTCAAACTGGCGTATAAAAATCTGAAACCGGTCATGTGACCTGCAAGGTTTAAGAACTCGTCAGAGATATTGTCAATATAATCATGTTGACAAAATTTGTGGAAATCGGTTTAAACACCAGTGAAGGTGCATGATCACGTGGTGACAACAACAACAACAATTACTGAAACTTCCAGAAGCGCCTCCTATTCAAAGTACGTATTCTGTTATATTGTCCCTATTATGTAACAGATTTTGATGAAATATGGCACGTCAAACGAGTCTTGTTAAGCTGATTTGGTGGTACTTTGGCCCAAACTTCTGTTGTTTTTGCTTGCGAATAATTGATTTCCGTGTTTTACCGACACAGAAATCGATTCTTCGCAAAAACGACAAGTATGTGCCAAAGTCACGAGACCACCAAATGCAGGTCATGAAGATGCGCTTACTGTGCCATATTTTATCAAAATCAGTTGCATATTAAGGAAAATATCAATATTCAACACTTTCAGACATTGTTGTTGTGGTAACCACGTGATCATGCACCTTGCAAGTTATCGTGGTCACAAGGATAGTGCGGCCGCCCGACAGAAGTTTGTTTATTGGGTGTTTAACTGACTATCAACAGCTAAGGTCGTGTAAGGCAGGGCAAACGGGTTTGATCCCGTTTTAACCAGCTGTATTGGAGGGAAAATCCCAAAATTAAAACGGAATATTTACATCGAGGAAAATATAAAATTTCACATTAACAATGTTTTCTTGTAAACAATTATTGAATTTACATTTATGGAGCATAGGCCGGATATGCAGCCTATGCTCAATAAATGTAAATCCATAAAATTGAAATTTCCAGACAATCCTAAATTTGCACTTACGAACATTTTAGTTGTACGTTTAATGAAACGGGCCTTGGTCTATACCACACAGTCACTATACTGACCCCTTCTCCTAAAATAGGATTATGAATAATCGTAATACTCACATAAGGGGTATAATCAGATTCAACTGTCGCATACAAAATGCCAAAGACGTATGTGAGGGCCAAACCAAGTCTCCGGTCGGAATTCCGGAACCCCGATCGTTAAATTACCCATCGCATTCTGTCAACCACAGGGATTCCGCTGGGGAAAATAAAAAAATACATGTAATCTGGTCCCCCCGAAAAATTTGGGGAGCATAAAAACAACGTGAACAAGAAATGCGTCTGTCGACGCGGATGCCACCTGCAGCATATTTGAGAAACTGTGACAAAGTGGTTAACCGAAAAGTGTGACGGACAGACGGACAGACGGACGGTCCAAACACTATATGCCACCCAT
The DNA here is from genome assembly GCA_029237695.1 of Conchocele bisecta. NCBI lineage: Eukaryota > Metazoa > Mollusca > Bivalvia > Lucinida > Thyasiridae > Conchocele > Conchocele bisecta. The sequence goes on along the minus strand of CM055268.1, from coordinate 104,881,260 downwards.
TTCTTCGAAACCCGGTGGCATAAAAATATTCGGTTCTATGGGTTAAGTGAGAGGAAAGTACGTAACTAATAAGTGGTGTTATTTATCATTTATTTACATGTATTATGTATACTAGTATATGATTTGTATATAAAATATTATGTACAAAATTATTATAACTGGAACAACCAACATACATGTAGTTTTGACAATTTTTCTTATTTCTCCATAACATGCAAATTTCATGTTCTTTATTCTTTAACCCTTACACCGCTACTCGCAACAATTGTCATCTGCTGTTGCTTTTATATCTTGCCTTGTTTCTCAATAAAAAACGAGGTTTGACAGCACTTCAGAATCATTTCCAATGGAAATGATTCTGAAGTGCTGTCGAAGCATGTTGTAGATTATTCTAAAGTGCTGTCAAAGCATGTTTTTGATGATAAAAATGGAAAATAAACAGCAGACGACAACAAAAATTAAGATAGCGGTCTGAGGATTAATATGACAATGAATGTTTCTAACGATTGATTGGGGTTTTCATATCCGTTCAACAACGATTGATTGATTGGTGTTTAATGGCCTATCAACAGCTAAGGTCATGTAAAGTCTGGCCCGTTATTTAACCTGCTGCATTTGGGGGGAAATCTCAAAATCAGAACAGAATATTTACATCGAAAACAAATATATTCAGGCCTGAAATTAGAATAAACTGACCTGGTGCCAAGAAGATTGTCACTTGTCACCTTTCCCTAAAAGTAATATGATTACGAATAATCATATTACTTATATAAGGGGTATAATAAGATTTAACTCTCGTATACAAGAAAGCCAATGACATACGTGAGGGCCAAACCTGGGGGTCGTTTCACTAAACTTCGTACGACTAAAATGTTCGTAAGTGCAAAATTATGATAGTCTGTAAATTTAACATTATCAATGTTTCCCTGTAAACACTTATTGGATTTACATTTATTGAGCATAGGCTGCATAAATGTAAATCCAACTATATGAAATTTTGAACATTTTAGTTGTACACAGTTTAGTGAAACGGGCCCCAGGTCTCCGGTCGGGATTCCGTTAAGGATAAATCCTGATCGTTAAATTACCCATCGCATGCTCCCTCCCGCCTGCCACCCACGTGAATCCCAGCAAGTTTCAACTTTAATATATGAATCCTTTCGGATACAGGCATCCCAAGCATCCGATGCTTCTAAAGAACTCGCAATGAGCACGGTTTGTATTATTTTTAGAGAAATAAGGAAATTGCTCAACCACTTACATGTACACGAGTCCAGGTCTTGTGTGCAATATTACATATAAGTGACAATGGTGTACCGGTATACATCATGTGACCAGTTCTGCCGTTGTGTCGTCAGAAATGTTGTCTTAACCCTTTGAACCCAAAAGCCCGCTATATCGGTTTATGCAAACAGTGTAGATCCAGATGAGCCGTTTCATCAGGATCTGCAATTTTTGCAAGTAATTTTCATATTTTTTAGAACAAAAACACCCCCTTTACATAAATGGACTAATCTGAAAATCATTTTGTGACGATTGGATTGGTCGGAAAATTAGCATATCACAGTCCATTTCAGTTACTTAGGGGTAACACTGCTGTCGTCATTGTTGCCTATGCCTGAATTGTGACCGCTATGTCACACTTTCAACTAAATGTGGGTGAGTAAAAAATGTAAATAATTCTCTTCTATTGGCATAGTGCCAATTGAAAATTATTTATATTTTTCAGTCGGGGAAATAAATAATCTTGCACCACTGTATGTGAACTGGATACCATTAAAAATCTGCATAAAATGAGCCAAAAAAAAGTTGTGTCACATTTGTTGCCCGACAACACAAGAGCAGAAATGGATTTGTTCAAATAGTCACAGCCCAGAAAATACAGTGATCAACAAGTTCGAACATTACAACTACATGTATTTATCATACGCAACCAGTGTGTATCCAGACAGTGCAGTCTGATCAGCATCTGCACTGGTTGCCAAACACCAGTAGTCTATTTCACCAACATTGCAAAGTATACTTATCTAGCAAAGTATACTTTGAGGGAGAAATTTTCAACTTCAGGATAATTTTATCAATTTTTATTATACTGAATTTATTACATTATCACAGCCAAAATGGCTGTGATAATGTAATAAATTCAGTATAATAATTCTGCATACTTTTAATCATCAAATATATGCAGTCGTTAGTTCTATATGAAATAATGCATTTCATGAAAAATAAATGATTACTCCCTCAAAGTATACTTTGCTAGATAAGTATACTTTGCAATTGTGATGAAATCGGCTACATGAATGTTTCAAGGTATGCTGAATCAGTGAAGTCAAATCAATGGTGAACAAAATTAAATCGAATCCCAGATTCACCATTAAGGTATGAATCCTTCAGTTTGGATTCATTGTTATGTATAGCCACCCATCCTCCGGATCAGAGCTTCAGATAAGGTGCGTATTGGCGTATTTTACGCAATTATTTTAGCTGAATACGCATTATCAAAAGTGGGAGTACAAAATATGCACAGCAATGTGAAAATACGCATTGATTTTCAAATTCAGTAGTGAAAATACTGTCATAAAGTTGAAAATTCACTTAGTTGAGCTGCAAAAAGCAAACGGTGTTTGCTTTTTGCAGCTCAAATAAATGAATGTTTTTATCCTTTGTTCCCTATTTAGTAATGAAGAAAACCAATAATCCATTTGTAAAAGTAAAATACGCAAAGTTTTTGAAATCAGGGGGTATAGTATGCTTTAGACACAAAGCTTATCTGGAGCTCTGCTCCCGATACTGCCATTAAATAAACAGTGCATGTTGTTAAGACTCTGGTTAAAAGCAGTTCTGAATAGGTACAATAAATTTTGTAAAATTGTGAAATTGTAAATATAAATATTAACCATATATGACCCTGATTTTGTTTGTTTATTAGTGTTTAACGGCCTATCAACAGCTACGGTCATGTAAGGGTTCGATCCCATTTTAACCTGCTGCATTGGGGGGAAAATCCCAAAATCAGAACGGAATATTTACATCGAGAACAAATATATTCAGCCCTGAAATTAGAATATCCTGACCTGGTGCCAGGTCCATACAACACCAAGACCCTGATTTTGTAAAGATCCAGGTTTGTCTAGACCGAAATTCGGAAAAGCGCACAATTATCTCTTTTATCACATTAATCTTTTATTTTCAGTTAATAGTTTTAAAGTGCATACAATATTGAATTTGCCATGTAATAAATTCCAGGAGATTGTTTGTTTGTTTATTTGGGTTTATCAACAGCTATGGTCATTTAAGGCCTGGTCAATGGGTTTAGTACTAAATCCCATATATTACCTGTACAAGTACATGTACGTGTTCAAGTACATGTACAAATGGGGGGGGGGAAATCCCAAAATCAGAACTGAATATTTACAATAACAAAACTACATGTATATATTCAGCCCTGAAATCAGAATAATCCTGATCTGATGCCAGGTCCTCTCCACACCAGAATCACTTGGCCCCCTCCCAAAAGCAGTAGGATCAATAACAATCTTACTACTTTTATAATGGGCAATAACCCAATTCAACTCCCAGGTAACAAAAGAGCCAAAGAAGGTACCTGAGGGCCAAACCAGGCAAATCGTGATTCCTATAAGGAGGAACCCCTACTGTTAATTTACGCCGTCACATTCGCCCGACCACCACCCACTACAGGAGATAGCAAGTTTATTTTAATCAATTTAATATCGGCAAAATATGGCAATGCAATAATGGGTATAATTCTAGAACTGCATTTTTTTCTTGATTCAATATTTCTCAAAAATACGGGTATGCAACTTAAGGATCCGTTCTATACCCAGGGGCGTAGCCAGGGAACAAATTCTGATACGCACACATATCAAATGGTAGAACATTTGGTGAGCATGGCTCACTCGTCGACCTAGCGAAGTGAGGGAGAGTGCTAGGGGGATTTTTTTTTAAACGGAGATCCTATCTAACGCGTTTTCTTGCATTATTTACGGCACCATTTGTTTGTAATCGACATGTACGTTTGATACAAAATGTGTTGTGTTCCAGACTCAATAGTAACCCCCCCCCCCCCCACAACTACCCCCAAGATTTTATTGCATATTTCGAAAAATAAGCCTTTTTTTTTTTTAATTCTTTTATTTTTTCTCGTACGCACGTGCGTATGCCTGGCTACGCCACTGTATACCTGATCATCATTTGATTCAAAGATAATTGCTTCGTATATGTGATAGAATATATGTATAACATATATGTGAACACTGCGTCGTTACTGTAACCTATACAGCACATGGAGTGGTGAACGCGGCCATCTTTGTGTGTTCCAGCCATCAGTCAGTTTCACCTGTTCTGGCGATTGACAAAGAACACAAAATGGATCAATAAAATAAGCATTACATCTGATACAATTAATTTCGGGAAAAATGATATTGTGCTAAGCTAGATATATATTTTGGAATGCATATCATGGAATGTATAGAAAGCTATTATACGCTCACTGGTAGAGATTAAAAAATAAAACGATAAAAATCGAAAGGCACATATAAGAAATAGACCTCATTATAAAATAACATTTCTATAGGTCTCAGCTTATGTATTCCACCGCACTGCAATCGTGATTATTCACTGCCGGCGATAATTGATCCTTTCAATCCTACAGAACGTAAAGTCAACATTTGCAAACACTGTAGACCCAGATGAGACGGCTCATAACGAGCCGTCTCATCAAGATCTACAGTATTTGCCAGCATTTTTCTGGCTTCACTTGCCATGGAACCAGCAGTAGTTGAGATGCAAAATAGTCAATCATTGTTAGTTTGTAGCAAGAAGATGTGAAGGTCCAAAGTTCTATTCCACATTAGCTCTGAGCATTTATTCAACGTTCGACGCCATTTACGGAAAATATTGCAAATTTTGTAAACATTTTTCACGAAAAATCTCACATCTTCTTAGGTACAAAACCACATTGGCTTGTCTAAAAATATATGACCATGAATGGAACGGAATGAAATGGTGCTTCGTGACACGTGACCATGAAAGCAGTACAATGGTTATACAAAGCCATGGCAATTGAACTCACCCACATACCCCCATTAGACAGTTTGTTTGTTGGGGTTTAACGGCCTATCAACAGCTAAGATCATTTAAGGCCGGGTCAATGGGTTTAGTACTAAATCCCATATATTACCTGTACATGTTCAAGTACATGTACAAATGGGGGGGGGGGGGGGGGGGGGTTGGGAGGGGGGGGGGGGGGGGGGGGGGAATCCCAAAATCAGAACTGAATATTTACAAAACTATATATTCTGCCCTGAAATCAGAATAATCCTAATCTGATGCCAGGTCCTCGCCACACCAGAATCACTTGGCCGCTCCCAAAAGCAGTAGGATCAGTAATAATCTTACTACTTTTATAATGGGCAATAACCCAATTCAACTTCCAGGTAACTAAAGGGCCAAAGATAAAAACGTACCCGAGGGCCAAATCAGGCAAATCGTGATTCCTATAAGGAGGAAACCATACCGTTAATTTACTCCGTCTCGTTCGCCCGACCACCACTCACTCCCATTAGACAGATCCATCTGTAGCCTATTTCACCAACATTGCAAAGTATACTTTTCTAGCGAAGTATACTTTGAGGGAGTAATCATTTCTTTTTCCCGAAATGCATTATTTCATATAGAACTTACGACAGCATATATTTGATGATTAAAAGTAATCAGAATTATTATGCGGAATTTATTACATTATCACAGCCAAAATGGCTGTGATAATGTAATAAATTCAGTATAATATAAATTAATAAATTTATCCTTAAATTGAAAATTTCTCCCTCAAAGTATACTTTGCTAGAAAAGGTCTGACAATACTATGTGTATTATATATTGTAAGGATAGTATGGTGAAGGGGGGGGGGGGGGGTGTGGTGGAGTTCAATCGCCTGTGTACAAATCGTTATACCTAGACTTGAGATTACTGGGAAAAGTGACCTATGACATTTGCAACCAGCAAAATCCACTTAAACAATATAATCGTGCAGCCTTATCATTTTGTCTGAAGTATATTTTCATGCCTAGGACATTACTAACGTTCGGATTTTTGTAATTTACATTTTGGCTGTGATAATGTAATAAATTCAGTATAATATAAATTAATAAATTTATCCTTAAATTGAAAAATTTCTCCCTCAAAGTATACTTTGCTAGAAAAGGTCTGACAATACTATGTGTATTATATATTGTAAGGATAGTATGGTGAAGGGGGGGGGGTGTGGTGGAGTTCAATCGCCTGTGTACAAAATCGTTATACCTAGACTTGAGATTACTGGGAAAAGTGACCTATGACATTTGCAACCAGCAAAATCCACTTAAACAATATAATCGTGCAGCCTTATCATTTTGTCTGAAGTATATTTTCATGCCTAGGACATTACTAACGTTCGGATTTTTGTAATTTACGCTGGTCGCAAACATCATCTGTCCTGTATACCAGCCACAGGCCATAAATTTGTGTTCTTAGCTACACATGTTATTCATAATACATACATGATATGAATGAATATCCAATGTCTTACCCAAACTCATAATATAGATCAGTCTTATAATTTGCTTACCTGGCATGGAAAATCATGTGTAAGTTGATGAAATAATTTACTCATGATTTTCCAAGCTCAATAGCTTAACTCTTTGCATGCTGGGAAACTTGTGGGCTATAAATAGTTCAAAACTGGTGGACAAAAATTCATCATACTTTCTTTTATTTCTCCTTGTAAATATCATGAATATGTATTGAAATTTCATTAGAATCGAGTCCTCAGGACTCAATTCTAATGAAATTCCAAGACATATTTACAGAGAGAAATAAAACATATACTCCTAATTTGTTTGGCGGATATTTTCGCCGCTAGCATGCAAAGAGTTAAGCTATAAGATCGACATATTTTCTCCTCGTTCTAAGTACAATTTTAATAAGCTGTTTGATTAAATGCTCTACGCTGGCCAAAATACTCATCACAGGAATTTAACACAGAATCGCGTACATAACTTGAAGTTTGAATGATTTCATTATCAGACGATGAAGTTTTCCCATGTACGTACATGTAGTCTGGTAATGATCAACATTGCACACTGTAGACATCAGACTAGTTCATCAGACTTAATTGCAAACAGTGTAGACTTTAATCAGCCTGTGCATTTGCCATGATACTTTTGTCAAATTTCGACGTCATTTACAGAAAATATCATTGTTTCATGAAAAATCGCACAACTTCTTGGGTACAAAATCACATGGCTTGTCTCATTTTTCGCATCAAAACTGCTCCAATACAAACATTTAGGAAATTACACCTTAGGTCGAATTAGGATTTAACACCAAATTTAGGATCGTCTGGAAATTTCAATTGGGGATTTACATTTATTGAAAATAGGCTTCAATAAATGTAAATTCAATAATTGTTTACAACAAAATTTGTGAAGTTTACACAATTTTAGTCGTAAAAAGTTTCGTAAAACGAGACCCTGATGTCCGAGAAGCAATTAATCCATACATTCTGGAACAAAATTTTGGCGTCTGCTGTTTTTATTTATTTTCAAAACATTTCAAAAAGAAATTGTCTTGACAGCGCATGAGAATCGTCTACAATGGAGACGATTCTGAAGTGCTGACAAAACAATTTTTTCGCAAAGAAATAAGTAAAATTAAAGATAGCAGACGGCAATATTTGTTTCCCGCCTTTTAACTTAACTAGTACATATATGTGATGTGAGATCAGAAAAAGTGAGAAAGCACAAGAAAACATGCACTATAAATAACAGCTCGGCCTCAACCAATAAACTTTGTTATTTCGAGCAATGAGAATAGAGCACGAAATGGGTGAAATACATATGAAGCAACATCGCTGTTCTTTCTTTCTTTCTTTATTGGTGTTTAACGGCCTATCAACAGCTAAGGTCATGTAAGGCCGGGCAAACAGGTTCGATCCCGTTTTAACCTGCTGCATTGGGGGGAAAATCCCAAAATCGGAACGGAATATTTACATCGAGATACAACATATTCAGCCCTGAAATTAGAATAACCTGACCTGGTGCCAGGTCCATACCGCACCAAAGTCACTTAGCCCCTTCCCCTATTTAAAAGTAATACCGGTAGGATTACTCTTATAAGGGGTATAACCAGATTCAACTGTCACATACAAAATGCCAAAGACGTATGTGAGGGCCAAACCAGGTCTCCAGTCGGGATTCCGGTAAGGATGAACCCCGATCGTTAAATTACCCATCGCGTGCTCCCACCTGCCACCCACAACATCGCTGTTCTATAAATTGCAACCAAATGAAGTAAATAAAGACGGAATTTAATTTTCACGCTATATAAGGCCATAAAAAAATGTACTTCGTCACATCAGAAAAACCCTTGTGTGTCAGGGCAATTTATCGTCATGGACAAATAAGAACATACTGTAAGTTCGCCACATGATCAATCAAAAACACTACCCTGCAAAGTATGTTAAATCCGATCATGTCTGACAGAAATCTGGTGATTTTTCACGTGTAACAAGGTTACGGTATTTATATGTGAACCATATGCTTAACTGAAATGCAAAATGCGACTTAAAACAAGTCCGAGATGAAGATCTCGTACAAAACATCTATATTAAAAAATCTGCCCTCCTACATCACAGAACAAAAATACTTTTTTATGGCCTACGGTTATTTACATTTTTGTTTGTTGTTGGTGTTTAAATTCCTATCAACAGCTAAGGTCATTGAAGGCCGGGTCAATGGTTTCGATCCCGCATTCAACCTGCTGCATTGACATTTTTGAAACCATCAGTCGGAATTCCGGTAAGCAGGGATTCCGCTGGGGAAAAATAAAATTGCCACTTCAAAAAATTGGCGATACAAAATTACAATTTTCGAAAAAAAAAAAAAAAAAAAAAAAAAAAAAAAAAAAGAAAAAAAAAAAGTTTATTTTTTTATTTTTTTTCGAAAATTGTAATTTTTTTTCGCCAATTGTTTATTTTTCTCACCAATTGCGAAAGTGGTGATCGCCAGCGGAATCCCTGGGTAAGGATGAACCGCGATCGTTAAATTACCCATCACATTCTCTAACCTGCCACCCACCTTTTGAAAGGGTTAAATAAAATGGAAGCATCTCAATACGTGAACTGATTATAGCTAGACTTTTACACGACATATACTGCTTGAACATGTTAAAAATGAACAGGTTAACTGCTATATATACATATATTAGAAAATACATTCAGACAATTAGTACAGTTATTAACAATTTTAATTGTGACTGTGATTGGAGAAATGGGGCTTATAGGGTTTGTGACCAGGGTAGCTCCTGATAAAAAAAACACACTCTATATTGCTTGTTGGAAGCATGACAGGTGTTTCATTGACACTGCAGATTGATTGATTATTGGTGTTTAACGGCCTATCAACAGCTAAGGTCATTTAAGGCCAGGCCAACAGGTTGGACTAACCCATATTTAACCTGTCCATAATGAGAGAAATTCCCAAAATCAGAACTCAATATTTACAGAAAGATATATATTCAACCCTTGAATTAGAATATCTTGACCTGGTGCCAGGTCTATTCCACAACAGTCATTTATCTCCAACCCCAAAAGTAATATGATCCACACTGTTTACAAAACCCATTTCTCCAGTCACATACACATATTAGAAAATACATTCAGGCAAATAGAAGTTATTATTGAAATATTGTCCAGTTATTTTGTTTTATTTCATATATTTCCCAAAAACATTTTTTTTTAGAAACAGTGAAGAAGTTCTTTTTATGTGTGGCCAAAATATATTCGAATGAAGAAATTGGAAAACAAAGAGTGGCACAATAGGTCACAATACACACCCATCGTGGCGTGGACAGTGAATGAAGGGAGATAATTAAGTGAAAACCTTAACCCTTACTATGCTGAATTAAATTTTGTCGTCTGCTGGAAATGTTTTATTTTCAATATTTCTCGATAAAAACCTGTTTTGGTAGCACATGAGAATCGTCTCCACTGGAGACGATTCTCATGTTCTGTCAAAGCATTTTTTTTTGGTTAAGAATGCAGCCGAAAATGAAAAACAGCAGACGACAATTTCCGTCTCCCGCATAGTGAGGGTTAAAGGTACATGCCCACTCAGTAGGCACAAAATGTTCTTTATAGGAATTAAATAAGTGTATATGTGTGTCACCATTCCACCAGTGCTAAAAATTACAAGTGCCCGCTATACAGATATAATCATTTAACCACCCATGAGAGAAGTAAGAAAAACACTCCTAATTTGTTAGTTGTTATTGGAGATTTTTTAATTTTGTTTCGATATTTTCTATATTTCTGTTCGAAAGTATATGTGGTTACCACTTCAAATGAGTGGTAACAACATATACTTTTATGGTGAAATAAAGAAAATAATCAGATTTTTCGATAAAAAAGTGTTTTAATATATTAATGGCTTAATATAACATTCGTTTCCAATTTCCCCGACCCTGCATTTTCAAGTTGGGTATGTTGGTAGGAAAATTGTTTTTTTTATCTCCGATCGTGCTGGTTATAGGCTAAAACGTTGATCGTGGGTAGACACTGTAACAAACTGAAAAATGCTTTGTTTTTTAATCGTCAAAAACCTATTTTATTAAGGCCCAAATACAAAATTCAACTCCCGTATTAACGGAACAATTAGAAGAAACGACTCGACAACATTGTACTAATATCGCATTATAATATACAGGGTTTGTTTGTTTGTTTATTGGTGTTTAACAGCCTATCAACAGCTAAGGTCATTTAAGGCCAGGCCAACGGGTTCGATCTCCCAAAATCAGAGCGGAATATTTACATCAAGAGAAAATATATTCAGCCCTGAAATTAGAATAACCGGACGTAGTGCCAGGTCCATACCACACAAGTCATTTGGCCCCTTCCCCTAAAATAAGATTACGAATAATCGTAATACGCACACAAGGGGTATAACCAGATTCAACTGTCACATACAAGAATGCCAACAACGTACGTGAGGGCCAAACCAGTAGCCGATTTCATCAAAATTGCAACTTATACTTATCTAGCAAAGTATACTTTGAGGGAGAAATTTTCAATTTAAGGATAAATGTATTATTTTAAATTATACTGAATTTATTACATTATCACAGCCATTTTGGCTGTGATGATAATGTAATAAATTCAGTATAATAAGTCTGCATACTTTTAATCATCAAATATATGCAGTGGTTAGTTCTATATGAAATAATAAATTTCGGGGAAAATAAATGATTACTCCCTCAAAGTATACTTTGCTAGATAAGTATACTTTGCAATTTTGATGAAATAGGCTACAGGCCTCCTGTCGGGATTGCGGTAAGGAATGAGGATGAACCCCGATCATTAAATTACCGATCACATGCACCCACCTGCCACCTTAAGCTAACATTTACATGTCAGAATATATCACACTTTGTGAACTATACATATGGAATAAAACAAGAATTCCGCGGAATAAAATGTCTCGCCTTGTTCCGCCTTGAGCCTGGGGCCGCCGCCACAGCCACTGCCACCGCCACCGCCACCGCCACCGCCACCGCCGACGACTCCGGAAGAGCAAAACCTATGTCTCGCTTTCCGCTTTCGCGGGCGAGACAAAAAGTAGATTTGTGCAATCCAATTCAGGAAATTGCATCCGGATATATTCAAAACCGCAAAGGCATGAATACATTTACATGAATGCTATGAAGCTGGTCTACATGATTTATAGATTTATTCTGAATATTTACTAGATATTTGCATGATCTGAGCAATCAACAAAAAATGAACTCTGCAAGACGATAAAGAGCAAATTACAAAACAGTAAATGTTTGAAAATACGAATAGAATATACAGTGGTATCTCCCGAAAGTGGACACCCTGGGAGGTCCCCAGGGTGTCCGGTTTAGAGATGTGCCACTGTCTGTGTGTATTTTATCAGGTCATGAATATTTGCTAGATATTCGCATGATCTGGGGCCTATTTCACCAACATTGCAAAGTATACTTTCCTAGCAAAGTATACTTTGAGGGAGAAATTTTCAATTTTAGAATAAATTTATTAATTGTTATTATACTGAATTTATTACATTATCACAGCCAATTTTGACTGTGATAATGTAACAAATTCAGTATAATAATTCTGCATAGTTTTAATCATCAAATATATGCAATCATTAGTTCTGCATGAAATAATGCATTTCGGAAAAATCAATGATTGCTCCCTCAAAGTATACTTTGCTAGGAAAGTATACTTTGCAATTTTGATGAAATCGGCTACAGAGCAACCATATAAAATGAACTGTGAAAGGCGATAAGCAAATAGAATATACAGTTGATTCTCTCGAAACTGGACACCCTGGGTAGCCATCTATAATACAGTCGGCTCATCGTGTTTTTGCAAATTCCACTCAGAAAGACGGACGTGGAATGTTGTCCAAGGCGATTAGCGGTCCGTCCTATGTAGTGGCTGGCCACCTTACAGCATGGCGCCGTGATGACTCCACGCTGTGTAGTGGAAATTCAACGCTGATCGTGACTGAACAGTTTGTTCCACCACCGTCCACTACCGATTTTTCCGGTTAAGACAAATAGATTTTTCCGTCACTGGTCCATGACGACCACGTTGGATAATTATTATAATAATCTTGCAATGGACTTACACCTAGATGGCATAATTACATAACAATTCACTGATTTTAACTGACAATTGCTAATGTGGATGGCAATTAAAGTTACGTTTGCATAATGCACATTAGTGTGTTGATTAATAAAGCATCTCAATTAGTTTGGTCCAGTCTATATTTTAATTAACATCCCTTATGTTATTTGCGATTACAAACTAGTTTTAGTGGTCAAAGGCACGGCTAATGGCTAATCTACATCACCACTCATGGGCACCGCCATTACGAAAAATCAAAACAATAGACAATGTTTAACGTAAATAATCACTATTTGCAATATCCACTCGGTGTAGTGGAACATTGTCAGGACGACGATATCGATAATCACCCTTTCACTACTGTCCGCCCTGCAGCGTGAAGTCCGTCACGGCGCCATCATGGAAGGTCAACTACAGCAGTCTGTGACAGACCTGCATGGAAAGGATTAAATGTACATGACGGCATGGTGGATTTTTGCAAAATCATTACGAGCCGACTGTATTTTCACATCGTGGTCATTCAAAGATCACTATTGCCAGGTTTTGTGCTATAACCATGCAAAAACAATAATTTTTAGAATACATACGGTAATTCCGTTCAGCAAATGCGTGAATTACCATTCTTCCTCACAGGGTTTCCTTTATTGATATGTTTTGTTCTCTCGCTATCACATTCAGAATGAGGCACCGAACCAGTGGACAAAGGCAGAAAACTTGGCACCCAGGCCTGCTGAAGCTTTACGATGCTGAATTAAATTTTGTCGTCTGCTGATGATTTTTTATTTTCCACTTTCCTCATCAAAAACATGTTTTGATAGCACTTTAGAATCATTTCCAATGGAAATGATTCTAAACTGCTGCCAAATCGTGTTTTGTTGACAGAAAAGACAAAATATGAAACAACAGCAGACGTCAATTTTCGGTTCCCGCATTCTAAGTATGTAATTTATCAGGTAACTACCTCCAGATGTACCAAATACAAGCTGACAAATAATATAATATTCATTATTGCTATATCGGGCATTTGTCAAAATATACTTTAGCCGATATTTCATTGGCCGGATGACTGTGATATCACTGAATGAGTAAAAATGTTTATACAGTCAACACTCGTTACCTCAGTCTCTCTGATAAAGTCAAATTCTTGGTCCCTAGTACATGTTTTCTATTGTGATAACTCTTGTTTACTCAAGATGTTCGTTAACTTAAAAGTATTTTCCTCAGTCCCCTGGACATTGAGTAAACAACTGTAGACCAGTGCTCCAGATAAGGAATTAGTAATTGAGTATTGTCACTCCATCATTTCTGAAGCAATTGGGTATTTCAAAATCTTAATTGGGTAAAATAAAACCACACTACTGTTTACACATCAACAGACAGCGATTATTGAATAGTTTGCTATATATGTAGTCTGTTTATAAGTTTTCTGCAGCATGATAAAGGTACCACAAAGTGTTTATTGCTTTTTGATACTCGCTACTTCTTATTTCAATTGTTTTTTTTGGCAATTTTCATTGGGTATTTAAGCAAATACGCAGCTTATCTGGAGCCCTGGTAGACTGTACTTGTATTTTCCAGACTATAAAAGCTGATGTGTTACCTGATAAATAGAACACAATGTCTGTGTTTTGTTAGTCTAGGCCGAGAAAAAAGGATTCCTCAGCAAGCCTCAAAACTCCTATATACCTCCCAACATAGCTATTAAAATTGAAGATAACTTTCAGCTTGGAAATGACAGGAGACACTCAGATCTCTTAAGCATTTCCCCAAAATGGTTAATAAAACGGATTATTCTTGGTTCAGATAGATAGGAATTCAGCAATTCCTATGGCAACCTTGCCGATACAACTATAGAACCTCGGCTTGGAAACTGCAGGAATTCCTCGGCAAGCCTCGGAATTCCTACATGTTTCCCAGCCCTGCCCAAAAGACACGAACACGCTATTCCTTGTATTCATTCACTAGCACCACCCGCGATTCCATCCTAATCATCAGACACGCCGTATTCGCGTTCACTGGCGATATAGAACGTGTCAAAGAAGTCCTGGAGATAAGCGAATGTTGGTCGGTTCTCGGGCACTCGATTCCAACACTTCAGCATGGTTTCGTAGTAAGCATCCGGACAACCGACAGGCCCACCAGTAGGCTTCTGCATCCTGTAGCCCTTCTCGACTCGATTCAACACCTCGTGGCCATTCATTCCTGAGATACAAGAATTTACTGTCTGTTTCACGAAACCTGTCCAAGTTTTAGGGCCATATAAACAATGCAAAAACTATCAATATTTTTCGATAACATTAAATTTTATCAAATTTTAAGAATGAGCCTTCTTTTTATTTCGTGAAATTTGGTCAAATATCGAGTTTATTACGAAAAATGAGTTCTCTATGGGAATTGAGGTGGAGAACCTGGAGGATATGGGAATTGAGGTGGAGAACCTGGAGGAGGAGTCGAAAAACCAAATATTTGGGAAATTGATTCTGAAACCTAGCTCGATAGCTCGGAAATGATCTAAGAAAACAAAAGTTACATTTTGAAAATCGGTCCACTATTTCTGAAATTAGAAAAATTTCCCCATGTTAAATCCACATAGACATCTATGGGGATTTAACATGTGGAAATTGTTTTGTCGCAATAAAATCAATATTGGACCAAATTTCACGAAAAAAAAAAGTATTACCGGTAAGCTCATTCTTAAATTTTGTTATAATTCAATATCATGGAAAAAATATATTGTTTTTGCATTATTTATATAGCCGTAAAATTTGGGCAGATTTCGTGAAACAGACAGTAGTAACTCTGATGGATGTACCCCTACACTTTGCATGAATATGAAACACGCCATGTGATTGTGTACCCAAGAAGATATTTTATGAAAAATATTTACTTAACCTGTGATATTTTCTGTAAATGATGATGAACGTAGATGAAATTTTCAGGGCAAATGCAGATTGGCTATGAAAATTTAGTAAACGTAATTTACGGAAAATAACGTAAATGATGCAAATATGTTTCTAGCGAGAGTAGTTAAAAATAATACAATTCAAAACTTACGAATGTAATAAAATTAAAAATTAATCGATTATGTAGGAAATTTGATGCAACAGTAATCAGTTATGTAATGATATGATTTGAAATTTGACATAAACAGTAATCAGTTATATCGATCAATAGACAATTATTTTTAAAACAAAATAGCACCTTGGACATAGATCTGAATATTGATTTTCAGCAATTATTCATGTTACATGACTGCCGTTGTTTGACACTGCTCACAGCCATGTTCAAACGTACAGCGCGTGCTGTTTGAGCATGGCAGTAGACAATGCTCATTCCGGGCCCAAGCCAACACATACGTAATGCATGTGTCTCAGGACATTACTAGAACGTGCCATTACGTCACCAGGCCAATTCACAACGGTCGCACTGAAATTTTGAAATTGATGCGACTGCATCACGTGACATGTACAACGGCTCCGGAATATGTATGTGTAAATCAGCTGTTTGAATGGAGCAGATTATCAAAGTACCGAAAGTACTGCATATATGCTCAAATTGTGGCTCATGGTATTTCCGATGGAATGTAACAATAATGTTCAACCATGTCCAGCAACCGTTTACTCACGGCTGGACAATGTCGAACCTTATAGTCCATTTATCAGGAAACCTGCCCTGTATTGACCGAATACGTACTGACTGATAATATATTGTTGTATCAGGCATTGACCTGATACAAACATCCGGGTTAAAAATGAAGTGAACAAGAGTTGTCAGAAGATAACGAAGCTCGCCTGTCGGCAGCCTTCATTCAAACTTGTCACAGTTGTATAAAAAACATGAATATTATATAACTTGACCTTGTGATAAGGGGTGTGCGGTGGACCTTGACATTGAGGTCAGTGGTGGAAGGTGGGTCGTGTATTTGATATAGCATGATATAGCATATTAAGATGAATGCATGTATGAAATATCAATGCGCTCCCTGAAAAGAGAAGGAAAACAAAATTTTTAATTTAACCCAGCGTTAAGTTTATGAACACACTAAGTTGGTGATTTTCTATAGCATGATAGCTATTCACATGAGGAATGCATGTATAAATGTGCTAAGTTTGTGACCTTGGCCTTGGCGAAAGGGGTTGGGGGGGGGGGGGTGGATCATGGATTTGCTGTAGCACAATAGAGTATCATCAGATGAATGCATCTATGAAATATGAAGGTGTTCCCTGTAAAGAAACAGAAGTTATAAAAAGACATTTACTCCAATGTTAAGTTTATGATGTTGATCTTGGGGAAAGGGGTGGGGTGGGTCATGGATTTGCTGTAGCACAATAGAGGATCATCAGATGAATGCATGTATGAAATATCAAAGCATTCAAAGTGTAAAGAAACGGACGTTACACAACATTTACCCTAATGTAAAGTTTATGACATGCTAAGTTTGTGACCTTGACCTTGGGTAAGGGTTAGGTTTGGTGGGTTGTGGATTTGCTTACCAGCATGATAGTGGGTCATCTGAGGAATGTTAGTATGAAATATCAAGACGTTCCATCAAAGGAAACATTTGTTATCAGACATTTACCCCAACGTTAATTTATGAATGTGCAAAAGTTTTTGTGACCTTGACCTTGGGGTAAGGGGTGGGCGGTGGGGTCCATGGAAATGCTATAGCACGATAGAGTATCATCAGATGAATGCATGTATGAAATATCAAGGCGTTCCATGAAAGGAAACAGATGTTATAATACATTAACCCAACATTAAGTTTATGAATGTGCTAAGATTGTGACCATGACCTTGGGGAAAGGGGTGGACGGTGAGTCATGAATTTGCTATAGCACGATAGAGTATCATCAGATGAATGCATGTATGAAATATGAAGGCGTTCCCTGTAAATAAACAGAAGTTACACAACATTTACCCCAACGTTAAGTTTATGAACATGCTAAGTTTGTGACCTTGACCTTGGGGTAACAATTGGGTGGGCGGTGGGTCATGGATTTGCTATAGCATGATAGAGTATCATCAGATGAATGCATGTATGAAATATCAAGGCGTTCCATGAAAGGAAACAGATGTTATAAGACATTTACCCCAACGTTAAGTTTATGAATGTGCTAAGTTTGTGACCTTGACCTTGGGGTAAGGGCTGGGTGGTGGGTCATGGATTTGCTACAGCATGATAGAGGGTCATCTGAGGAATGCATGTATGAAATAACAAGGTGTTCCATGAACGGAAACAGAAGTTATAAGAAATTTATCACAACATTAAGTTTATGAATGTGCCAAGTTTGTAACCTTGACCTTGGGGTAAGGGCTGGTGTGGGTCATGGATTTGCTACAGTATGATAGAGGTCATCTGAGGAATGCATGTATGAAATAACAAGGTGTTCCATGAACGGAAACAGAAGTTATAAGAAATTTACCCCAACGTTAAGTTTATAAATGTGCCAAGTTTGTAACCTTGACCTTGGGGTAAGGGCTGGGTGGTGGGTCATGGATTTGCTACAGCATGCTAGAGGGTCATCTGAGGAATGCATGTATGAAATAACAAGGTGTTCCATGAAAGGAAACAGAAATTATAAGACATTTACCCAAAGTTAAGTTTATGAATGTGCCAAGTGTGTGACCTTGACCTTGGGATAAGAAGGGCTAGGTGGTGGGTCATGGATTTGCTACAGCATGATAGAGTGTCATCTGAGGAATGCATGTATGAAATAGCAAGGTGTTCATTGAAAGGAAACAGAAGTTATCAGACATTTACCCAACGTTAAGTTTATGAATGTGCCAAGTTTGTGACCTTGACCTTGGGGTAAGGGCTGGGTGGTGGGTCATGGATTTGCTACAGCATGATAGAGGGTCATCTGAGGAATGCATGTATGAAATAACAAGGTGTTCCATGAAAGGAAACAGAAGTTATCAGACATTTACCCAGCGTTAAGTTTATGAATGTGACCTTCACCTTGGGGTAAGAGCTGGGTGGTGGGTCATGGATTTGTTACAGCATGATAGAGGGTCATCTGAGGAATGCATGTATGAAATAACAAGGTGTTCCATGAAAGGAAACAGAAGTTATCAGACATTTACCCAATGTTAAGTTTATGAATGTGCCAAGTTTGTGACCTTGACCTTGGGGTAAGGGCTAGGTGGTGGGTCATGAATTTGCTACAGCATGATAGAGGGTCATCTGAGGAATGCATGTATGAAATAACAAGGTGTTCCATGAAAGGAAACAGAAGTTATAAGACATTTACCCAACGTTAAGTTTATGAATGTGACCCAAGGGCATGGATGACCTTGGGGTAGCTAAGTTGGGTAATGGATTTGTACTGCATGATAGAGGGTGGGTCATCTGAGGAATCTGTATGGCATGTGAAATAACAAGGTGTTCCATGAAAGGAAACAGAAGTTATAAGACATTTACCCAACGTTAAGTTTATGAATGTGCCAAGTTTGTGACCTTGACCTTGGGGTAAGGGTTGGGTGGTGGGTCATGGGTTTGCTACAGCATGATAGAGGGTCATCTGAGGAATGCATGTATGAAATAACAAGGTGTTCCATGAAAGGAAACAGAAGTTATAAGACATTTACCCAACGTTAAGTTTGTGGACGACGCTGACGCCGACGACGCCGGGGGTATGCTATAAGCTCTTCTGCACTTCGTGCAGGCGAGCTAAAAACTGATGTTCCATTGGTCGGATGACGTCACGTGTTGTTACCGAATGATGTCAGTGTAATGACGCAACATAAACAAGTACGAGTTCTGTCCATAGATAACGACGTCATCTGTAGTGATTTTCGATAATAAAACGTTACCTGATAAATAGAATACCAGGCTACTGTCTTGATATAAAGTTGATCAGGTTCAGCTCGGAAACAGTACAAAATACCCTTGATAAACTTGATATCAAAAGACACTAGCCTGGTATTCTCTATAAATTGTGTCAGTAACAAGCAAGACTTATATTACCTGGATACGGGACTCGGCCAAACGTGATGAGTTCATACAAGAGAACGCCAAACGACCAGACGTCTGACTTTATACTGAACTTCCTGTCGAAGGCAGCTTCCGGCGCCGTCCATTTGATCGGGAATTTGGTATCTGTGCAACATGGTCGTTGATTGGTTAAAAGTTTCAGTGATAGACCCGCTATAGCAGAGCTCCAGATAAGGTGCGTATTGGCATACTCTACGCATTTATTTAAGCAGAATACGCATTGATTATCAAAAGTGGAAGTACAAAATACTCACAGAAATGTGAAAATACGCGTTGATTTTCAAATTGAGTACCGGTAGTGAAAATGCTGTAATAAAGTTGAAAATTTACTTCGTTGAGATGCAAAAAGCAATGTTTGCTTTTTGCAACTCAAATAAGTGAATTTTTAAAATTTGTTTTATTTTTATCATTTGTACCCATTTAACAAAGAAAACCAATCATACATTTGTAAAAGCAAAATACGCATTGAATTTGAAATATGGGGGTATAATACTCTTTAGATACAAAACTTATCTGGAGCTCTGGGACTAGTCTAAAAATAATTTGGTGACAATTGGATAGGCCGGAAAATTGCCATATCAAAATACGTTCCAGTTATTTCATTTTTCGGCTATAAATCCAATTGTCACCAAATGATTTATTTTATATTTTCCAATGAAAATGATTCTAAATGGCTGTGAAACCATGTTTTGGATGAGAAAAAATAAATAAAATGAAAAGTCATTAGCCGATCAAATCAGGGTTCACTATTCAATATATGTCCGCAGGGGGGGGGGGGGGGGGATGATGAATGAGCGCGAGTGAGTATTGGTGTTTAACGGCCTATCAACAGCTAAGGTCATTTAAGGCCGGGCCAACGGGTTGTACTATCCCGCATTAAACGGGTCCACGATGAGGAAAATTCCCAAAATCAGAACTCAATATTTCCATCCCACACCAGTCACTTTAGTAGCTCGGCCCCAAAGTAATATGATTTGCCATAAGCTTATTACTTCTTAATGGAGCATAACAGGTTAATGTTGTCACTTGTTTATCCCTTGTTTATCGATTTAAATGGTTTAAATCGACTCGAAGCTTACGTTCAACGGCCTATCAAACTCGATTGACCAATTTAAATACGCAGCACGTTTAAATAGTCAATTACGTTTTTTTAATGTGCGCACTGGTCATTTAAAAAGGGGCCCATCCGTGATTTTTTGCGCGATGTCGGACACAAGACAATCAATAATTTGCGGCATTGACAATAATTAAGGGGAATTGCCGCAATCGCGCGTGCTGGATGCATCCCTGCCATCCCTGCATGATACATAAACAAATCAAAGTTCGCTATGAAGGGCAATTCTTCGTTTTGATTGGTAGAAAATTTTGTGAATATTAACTAGCGTCAAATGACGCGCATACGCGATCCAATGGGATAAACCCGAGATGCTGGGGTTGCTAGTCGGAGGAGATTTTGAGCAGAGGTTGATTATAAATTAGCCGAATAAACACATTTTACGCGATTATACGTGGCTGAAACTTGTTCAGCTCATTACGTATTCAAAATTGTGTTATTTGGCTATATTTAAATTTTTAAACGGAGATAATTGCCAAAAATGCAAACTTTATCGGTTGATGCAATTTGGAAGTGATACAGCAAAATTCGCGTTCGTAGATTACCGAATAGTGGAGAAAAGGGTTGCTACAAACTTTTTCAGAATTCGATGGATGACCAATATATTAGCCGATCTATAAATAGATCGGCTAATAATAAACAGCAGACGACAAAATTTAATTCCGCAGTGTAAGGGTTAATATCGACTAGTACTGAC
This sequence comes from Conchocele bisecta, assembly GCA_029237695.1. NCBI lineage: Eukaryota > Metazoa > Mollusca > Bivalvia > Lucinida > Thyasiridae > Conchocele > Conchocele bisecta. The sequence continues at coordinate 104,859,749 of CM055268.1, read as the reverse complement.
GGTACCAGTAGCCTATTTCACCAAAATTGCTAAGTATACTTATCTTGCCAAGTACACTTTGAGGACGAAATTTTCAATTTAAGGATAAATTTATTAATTTTTATTATACTGAATTTATTACATTATCACAGCCATTTTGGCTATGATAATGTAATAAATTCAGTATAATAATTCTGCATACTTTTAATCATCAAATATATTCAGTCGTTCGTTCTATATGAAATAATGCATTTCGGGAAAAATAAAAGATTACTCCATCAAACAACACTTTGCTAGATAGTATAAAGTATGCTTTAGCAATGTTGGTGAAA